>JAODUO010000006.1:1277500-1295000 GCA_025642075.2 Ridgeia piscesae
CTCATACACTGGACAGTTGACCTCTCATACACTGGACAGTTGATCTCTCATACACTGGACAGTTGACCTCTCATACACTGGACAGTTGATCTCTCATACACTGGACAGTTGACCTCTCATACACTGGACAGATGATCTCTCATACACTGGACAGTTGACCTCTCATGACCGCTCATGTAATGGACAGTTTACCTCATACACTGGACAGTTGATCTCTCATACACTACAACCAATCCTGTTAAGAAATAACTATTTATAAAGTAAATATGTGGCTAATGAACACGTAATTGAGGACAATAACACCATTTAGTGATATGCAGTGAATCTTACAAACAGAGACAGAGACACGTGAACGTAGTTGGATAATGTGTCATTGTTGTGAAAGTCACATGAAAGAAGTCAAGTGCGATTGCAAATTCTACCGTTGCTGCCGTTGCTAAAGCTACCACTTGTCCAAGAAGTGGTGAACATTAAAGCATAACGATCAAGTTGTAAGATTGTGAATGTGGATTTGGCAATTATTTACCTTTCATCTGTTCACTTGTATCGTTGTCCAGAGGGTTGTTGTGTCCAACGTGTCTACTCTTGACTTGATTCCGTTCTAGCTGGACAGGACTGCTACACACGACTGTGGAGTCTGAGGACATCGAGGCTGCTGTGCACTCTACCCCCGCCACATCCAGCGTCAAGGTCACATATTCCCACCTTATGCTACTTCAGCCCCATGGGCAGTGTGGCGGCAAAAGGTTGCCCCGGGCTTCTACTGGGAATGTTGGACGAACTGCACTATTACAGTTTGTGAAGCAGAACAACTGGGGTGTACAGACAGTGGTTCCACTCACACACTG
Source organism: Ridgeia piscesae (assembly GCA_025642075.2). Taxonomy (NCBI): domain Eukaryota; kingdom Metazoa; phylum Annelida; class Polychaeta; order Sabellida; family Siboglinidae; genus Ridgeia; species Ridgeia piscesae. Next base: position 1,278,349 of record JAODUO010000006.1, read on the forward strand.
CATGAGTTTAATGTGTCAAGTGTAATAAAGTACCAGTACTTAAATAAACAATGAGTTGACTGTAATTTATTTTGCATAATGTACTGCGAATTAGTGCATAGAATCACAGGAGAAATTGTGCTATTTTGATCATATCTAGAGACACGATTCCATAGAAAAACTAACTGTAAGGCAAGGTGGAGGGAAAGAGAGGTAGGTGAAGAGTAAAATAGCCCGCACACCGCGAGACTCGCTCACGACGCGCTCAAGACGCAATCGTCTTTAGCGTGTCGTAAGCGAGTGTTTGCGATGTGCGGGCTCCTCGATATCGCCTCGAAGCGTCATGAGGGCGTCATGAGCGAGTCTTGAGGATCAAACATGTTTGATTTTTCGGAAGTGTCTTGAGGTGTTTTGACCTCATCCTGACCACATCTTGTCTTAAAACTTGGTGTGCGGGCAATTTGTGGTTGAGACGAGACACAAAAATCCCATTTGCCAATGAGGAGCGGCCTGGAGTCACGTGGTATATCGTACAAAGTTGAATATGGCTGATACTTGGTCAGAAGTTGAGGCTCGCCTAATAACATCTTTGTACAAATTCCAGCAATTGTATGACGTATCTGATAAGCATTATCTCAGTCATGTTTTAAAAGAAAGGGCATTTCGGAAGATTGTGGAGGAAACAAATTTATATGACAGGTACACTAACTGTCATATAAATTTGTAAAATTTACAATAGATCTTACTAATCTGAAATTATAAGATGCTGGTATCATACTGGTGTGGGAGTAATCATAGGTCCAGTGGTGTTTTGCCATTTTTAAATCTGTAACATATATCATGTGTCAAGATGAAACAGGCATTATGTAAATATATATATATATATATATATATATAAATATACAATAAAAATAGTTTTTTAATGTTTGCCAAATTTTACCAAGCAAGGTATATAAAATGTGATGTTTTTTCACCAAAAATACCATAATTCTGGTTCATATGTCCATATTAATGTTATAATTACACCAGGCTTGTCCAACAGAACGCATTTTTGGCAAATACAATCCACCTTTTTCGGCACAAGAGGTGAAGAAAAATGGTTTCGCTTCGTACTCAGTTTGGTCATTTTGCTTTCCACGTTGGCCACATGAGCGCGCGAATCGACCCGTCTTTAGTGAGTCACGACTCGCTCAAGACTCGACCTCAAGACTGGCTAAAGACGCGGTCAAGACGCATCGAAAACGCGTCTTGGGCGCGTCTTTAGCGAGTCGTGAGCGAGTCTTCTCGGTGGGCGGGCCGCTTAAGAGGCTGGCTACAAAATCGCTGTGTGAACACAGCGCTGTGACGGGCGGTAGGCGCTCTGAAACGGATTCTGGTGCTGTCATGTTGCATATGCAAACACAGTTGGACAGAGACGTTAAAGTAATTTGGATGCATATGGGAGGTTCACTATACGGTAGCTGGCATAGGCGTCGACCGGAAGTCCGAAATATACAAGAAGATGCATGATGACTGCGTGTTTCAGGGGACACTGGAAGACTCGTACATAGGCTATGTCATAGGACACGTTTCACGAGAATCGGCGCCAGGTTGGATGTATTCGCCTTCAGACTAACGGAGGGCGGTGGGTCACGCTTCAACGACTTCGTCTTATCACTTGTGGTCGCTCTTGTTACTTCTCAGAGCATAACCGATTGAAACATAAACAGCTTCTATTTCTAAGAAACCACCTGTGGCTGTGCGTTGGCTTCCGCCCGCCTACTCGCAAGGGTCACCCAGTTCAGGCTTTCGAGCATAGTGGTCACACTGCTTCGTCGCCGGTAGTCGCTCTTCACGGAGCGGGCAGCCTGTCGCTGCACGTTCTGCACAGATTTGATGTTCTTCTCTGTTGATGGACCCCATACCGTCGATGCATACTCCACGATTGGCCTGACAAACGTTTGGTAGCATAATGTTTTGATAGCCTCAGGACATCTGTTGATGTTGCGCTGTAGGAAGGTCCTGGGGTTGTTGACTTTCTTTGTCACATTGTTGATATGATCATTCCAAGACAAAATTATGTCTATGGTTACTCCAACATACTTGGCGCCTTTAACCTCTTAGTTGGTGTTCGTGTATGGAATAATTGGTGACAATTTATTTTTCATCTGTTAGTGATTCGGATGACTTCACATTTGTCGGGACTCCATCAGCCAGTCCGCTCCACATGTTTGCAGCCTGTCTATGTCGTCTTGCAATGTCTCTGCGTCATGTGTTGTGTTGATGTTGCGATATAGGAGACAGTCGTCAGCAGAGTTGTACAGTTCAGGAAACTTGCTTTGGTAGATCTTTCATGTAGCAACGGAAGTAGATGGGGGCAAGTACAGATCCCTGTTGATCATACAAAAAAATCCCATAGATTATTCTACAGATATTTCATACAGACAACTATAAAAATACTCTAGAATATTCTATATTTTATTGTTTTAAGAAATATCGACAAAATATTCTATACGATGTTTTATATAGAATTCTATAAAGTATACAAATATGTGTATAGTATCATACGTATATATATATATATATATATATTATATATATATATATATATATATAATTATATATATATATATATATATATTATATATATAACTTATATAACAGATATACAATGATTTGTACTACTTTATAGAATTATATAAACATCGTATAAATATTTTGTCGATATTTCTTAAAACAATAAAATATAGATATATTGATATTATAGTTTCTGTATTTAATATCTGTAGAATAATCTATGGGATTTTTTTTAGTTTTCTATTGAAATTATCTACACAATAAGTTATTTTAATGTACTCATAGTTTTTGCGATATGAACCTTGTCGTGTTGTATACAGCTAATTACATTTAGAGTGATTTGTGTGTATTTATTACACATATTATAGTTTCTCAGTGCAGTTCAGTTTGTTACAAGAAAATACTGTAGTGTGCTTTTTATTTAAAACAGTTACGGTGTATTGACAAATGTGTTATTTTAAGTAAGTTTTATTAACAAATTCATTTATACAGAATAAATTGTTATATAATTCAGTCCATATACATTATTTTATGTGTACTTGGTTACATACACTTGCTATAAATGTAACTGATTAATATTTTGAAATTATTCTATTCTGTAATAGATGTTTTCATTAATTTGAAAAATTATAATCAGTTAGTTTTCTAGCATGACATACTTTATGTAAGCTGTGTTTTATATAAATGAAAATTATAAACCATATGCATTATTACACACGTTAGCTAATGTTTAAAACCAACTTGATATGAGATCCAATGTGCTGTGTATATTCCGGTGGGTTATCTTTATTATAGTGGGCTATCTTTATTCTAATGGGCTGTATGTTTTGATGGGTTATTTATCTTCTGGTGGGATGTGCTCTCTCTTGCTCGCTCTCTCTCTCTCTCTCTCTCTCTCTCTCTCTCTCTCTCTCTCTCTCTCTCTCTCTCTCTCTCTCTCTCTTGCACTTTCTCTCGCTCTCTCTCTCTCTCTTTTCTCGCACTCTCTCTCGCTCTCTTGCTCTGTCTATCCCTTTATGGGGATCACCACCTCTTATCCACCAATCACGTCTCTCTCTACCATCTCATCCAGTTCCTGTCTTGTAGCCAACCAAACATGACATATTAGATGGAAGACTTTCCTAAAATAGCAGTCTTTGAAGTATGACAACTCCCATGCCTTGATATCGCCACTGCAGTCTTTGGCATATTCTATGCTGACCTCAACAATAGTTATTACTGTTGCACTTAACTTAATGACCTGGTAGAATTCTGATGCTGGTCACATGATGCTGCCAGCGAGAAACATTTTATCTGCATTCTTCTACAGCCCACATGTAGGTCTTATGTCTAAGTTGTTTGGATTGCATATTAATTCCTGTCTGTTTTACAACCAGTGTGCAGGCCATTTATGAAGAAAGCATTAATATTCTATATACATTGGTATAATATATAATATATATATACACACACACACACACACACACACACACACACACACACACACACACACACACACACACACACACACACACACACACACACAAACTTGACGATAGTTCGATGCATTTCAGAGATGTCACAAAAGCAGCTAAACTTATTAAATAGAATCAATGCGTGTGCACAACTTGTAATGTTTGCATGAGGAACACCAGCAGGATGTGAACCTGCCACACACAACACTGAATCGATATTACCCTAAACTATCCAAGTGAACAAAATGGTTAGACAAACAACTGACAATGCATTTGCATTACAACACAGTATTCTAAATACAATCAGTCACACCTGTATTTTATATTATTAGAAAATTTTAATTTATATCATCTGACAGGAATATATAATTATTAAAAATCTAAAAACAAGTATGCACAAATTCACTTTTCTGGATATCACTGCTAACTTTGTTTTGAACTCTTCTTTTGTGGGAACACATCATCCGTCACCATGGCTGTCAAACACCCTATTTGAACGATTGTGTCTACCTGAAAAAGTGACAAATTACAAAACCAGTACAGTTGTTTCCCACAAGCATGAGTTCTTAATGGTGGTTATTACAACAGGACATTTTGCACTGCCTAACAATATCCAGCATTTTCTCTAGTTGATTATCCACTGTATGTCTAATGATATCCCAAATATGAATAGGGTATGTGTCATTTAATACATATTAGGTTTTATGTGGGGAATGTGTGTGTAAAATAGTTATGACATTGCTTTATTGACTAATACAATGTAACTTTATAATAGGACTGACGCAGAAATGTTCAAATTAGTGTCTTCCCAAGAGTGACACTGTTGGTGGCACTGCAGTCAAGTAACAATTCTTATTTACTCTGCTCATTTCTCCTGTTCAAGGTTTCTGTTTGTGGCTATATTCTCCTGGTCTATCCCATATCCTTTTTTCTTGTTCAGTGTCTCTGTGCCAGGTGGCCTTCTAATAGTTATTAAAATATAATGAACAAAAGCAAAATAATAAAAATCCATCAATACATAGATGCATATTAAAAACTACATGAAAGTCCTCCAAGATATAGTTAAGCAGTAACTACTATTTATTACAGGTTCAAGCATTTTTATATCTTTCAATAATATATTTTCCACAAACAGAACGTATAACGAATTAATTAAAGTTTATCGTGAAAAACAGAAATTTTTAAAGATAAAATCCATGAAATTATATAATTTATAATATTTCTATAATTTAAAAAGAGGGTATCCGGAAGTGGGAGACACTGGGAACATTCTGCCTATAGTACATTAGTACATAGTACAGTATCTAATGTATCTACTTGGGCTCGGGACTCCGCTTTGGTTGCTCCTTACAACGTTCTCCTGGCGAGAAATGTCACGACCTTCAACACTCACAACTGACCACTGTGCTACGAGAAAGGGAGGGATTATCTGCCACTAAGCCCGGCGTTCCATTGCCGGATGTGACCCTCCATATTGCGAGCATCACGTGATACACCCTTTGCCACGAGGCATCGAATACACATCAGTTACTGTAACTGATTATTGTATGTGTGTGTGTGTGTGTGTGTGTGTGTGTGTGTGTGTGTGTGTGTGTGTGTGTGTGTGTGTGTGGTATATATATATATATATATATATATATATATATATATATATATATATATTTATACCAATGTATATAGAATATTAATGCTTTCTTCATAAATGGCCTGCACACTGGTTGTAAAACAGACAGGAATTAATATGCAATCCAAACAACTTAGACATAAGACCTACATGTGGGCTGTAGAAGAATGCAGATAAAATGTTTCTCGCTGGCAGCATCATGTGACCAGCATCAGAGTTCTACCAGGTCATCAAGTTAAGTGCAACAGTAATAACTATTGTTGAGGTCAGCATAGAATATGCCAAAGACTGCAGTGGCGATATCAAGGCATGGGAGTTGTCATACTTCAAAGACTGCTATTTTAGGAAAGTCTTCCATCTAATATGTCATGTTTGGTTGGCTACAAGACAGGAACTGGATGAGATGGTAGAGAGAGACGTGATTGGTGGATAAGAGGTGGTGATCCCCATAAAGGGATAGACAGAGCAAGAGAGCGAGAGAGAGTGCGAGAAAAGAGAGAGAGAGCGAGAGAAAGTGCAAGAGAGAGAGAGAGAGAGAGAGAGCGAGCAAGAGAGAGCACATCCCACCAGAAGAAAAATAACCCATCAAAACATACAGCCCATTAGAATAAAGATAGCCCACTATAATAAAGATAACCCACCGGAATATACACAGCACATTGGATCTCATATCAAGTTGGTTTTAAACATTAGCTAACGTGTGTAATAATGCATATGGTTTATAATTTTCATTTATATAAAACACAGCTTACATAAAGTATGTCATGCTAGAAAACTAACTGATTATAATTTTTCAAATTAATGAAAACATATATTACAGAATAGAATAATTTCAAAATATTAATCAGTTACATTTATAGCAAGTGTATGTAACCAAGTACACATAAAATAATGTATATGGACTGAATTATATAACAATTTATTCTGTATAAATGAATTTGTTAATAAAACTTACTTAAAATAACACATTTGTCAATACACCGTAACTGTTTTAAATAAAAAGCACACTACAGTATTTTCTTGTAACAAACTGAACTGCACTGACTGGGAATACAGTGTAATAAATACACACAAATCACTCTAAATGTAACTTAGCTGTATACAACACGACAAGGTTCATATCGCAAAAACTATGAGTACATTAAAATAACTTATTGTGTAGGATAATTTCAATAGAAAACTAAAAAAAATCCCATAGATTATTCTACAGATATTAAATACAGACAACTATAAAAATACTCTAGAATATTCTATATTTTATTGTTTTAAGAAATATCGACAAAATATTCTATACGATGTTTTATATAGAATTCTATAAAATGTAGTACAACAAATACATGTGTATATCTGTTGATCATACAAGTTATATATATATATATATATATATATATATATATATATATATATATATATATAATATATATATATATATATATATATATATAACTTGTATGATCAACAATATACATATATATATATATATATATATATATATATATATATATATATATATATATATATATATATATAACTTGTATGATCAACAGATATACACATGTATTCGTTGTACTACATTTTATAGAATTCTATATAAAACATCGTATAGAATATTTTGTCGATATTTCTTAAAACAATAAAATATAGAATATTCTAGAGTATTTTTATAGTTGTCTATATGAAATATCTGTAGAATAATCTATGGGATTTTTTGTATGATCAACAGGGATCTGTACTTGCCCCCATCCACTTCCGTTGCTACATGAAAGATCTACCAAAGCAAGTTTCCTGATCTGTACAACTCTGCTGACGACTGTCTCCTATATCGCAACATCAACACAACACATGACGCAGAGACATTGCAAGACGACATAGACAGGCTGCAAACATGTGGAGCGGACTGGCTGATGGAGTCCCGACAAATGTGAAGTCATCCGAATCACTAACAGATGAAAAATAAATTGTCACCAATTATTCCATACACGAACACCAACTAAGAGGTTAAAGGCGCCAAGTATGTTGGAGTAACCATAGACATAATTTTGTCTTGGAATGATCATATCAACAATGTGACAAAGAAAGTCAACAACCCCAGGACCTTCCTACAGCGCAACATCAACAGATGCCCTGAGGCTATCAAAACATTATGCTACCAAACGTTTGTCAGGCCAATCGTGGAGTATGCGTCGACGGTATGGGGTCCATCAACAGAGAAGAACACAAAATCTGTGCAGAACGTGCAGCGACAGGCTGCCCGCTTCGTGAAGAGCGACTACCGTCGACGCAGCAGTGTGACCACTATGCTCGAAAACCTTGCGAGCAGGCGGGCGGAAGCCAACGCACAGCCACAGATGGTTTCTTAGAAATAGAAGCTGTTTATGTTTCAATCGGTTATGCTCGGAGAAGTAACAAGAGCGATCACAAGTGATAAGACGAAGTCGTCGAAGCGTGACCCACCCCCGTCCGTTAGTCTGAAGGCGAGTACATCCAACCTGGCGCCGATTCTCGTGAAACGTGTCCTATGACATAGCCTATGTACGAGTCTTCCAGTGTCCCCTGAAACACGCAGTCATCACGCATCTTCTTATATATTTCGGACTTCCTGTCGACGCCTACGCCAGCTACCGTATAGTGAACCTCCCGTATGCATCCAAATTACTTTAACGTCTCTGTCCAACTGTGTTTGCATATGCAACATGACGGCACCAGAATCCGTTTCAGAGCGCCTACATGCACCCATCACAGCGTTCACACAGCGATTTTGTTGCCAGCCTCTTAAGCGGCCCGCACACCGAGACGACTCGCTCACGACACGCTAAAGACGCGCCCAAGACGCGTTTTCGATGCGTCTTGACCGCGTCTTTAGCCAGTCTTGAGGTCGAGTCTTGAGCGAGTCGTGACTCACTAAAGACGGGTCGATTCGCGCGCTCATATGGCCAACGTGGAAAGCAAAATGACCAAACTGAGTACGAAGCGAAACCATTTTTCTTCACCTCTTGTGCCGAAAAAGGTGGATTGTATTTGCCAAAAATGCGTACTGTTGGACAAGCCTGGTGTAATTATTCAATTAACATGTCTAATGTCCAGTGTAAACCCTACATTCAATGATGGTAAGAACAATCAACACAAATTGCAATTTTAAAGGCATTGCTTATCATCTGAGTTGGTATAGATTAATATATTAAGTCTGGGATGCACACCATTTAGAAGGAAAACATTGACATGCACACACATAAACCACCACCACACGTTGTTGTGGATGTATGAAAGCAGTTTATTATTGTCAGAATATTAATAATATTATTACACCTAGTTCTGATGCAATCTCACGACACTAGGTATGACAATACTGAATATATTGTTCATGGCTCTAAGAATGGTTTATTGTATGATTTAGCTTACATTGGAGCTAAAGTTTGTCGACAAGTAGTGTACTCATCGACAAACTTTTGCTGGAAAGTAAGTTAAATCATACAATAAACTGGGTATGACTGAGATGAACTTACACTCCTGATCAGCCTTGATCATCCTCCTCCATCAAGTACATGAGCATTTTGCGTAGCACCTGATAGCGCATCTTCACTGGTGCCTCCTTGCGTGTCAGCAGGTCAATGTATAACTCCCGCATGTCGTGGCCCAGCATGTACTCATACTCTCGCATCACAAAGAACCCTGCTCGCAAGAAACATCATAGTGTTTATCTGTGCAATAACCTGATAACTTGTAATTAATTACTCCTCCCAGGTATGAAGGCCCGCATGTCTCTTTCTGTCCTCTCATCTACTAATTTGTCATGTATTTTAAAACACACAAGTGCAGTAAAGGTAGCTTATTTTTGTCACTGAATAAATTGTATGGTGAAACTCTACTGCTAATGACTGCATATCAACATGCTGTAATGATCACAATAGTTGCCATTAGATACTGATACAAATATTCCTTGCACATGAACAGCATAATCATAATGACTGTCAATAAAGAATTGCAAAACATAGCTTTCAATCTGGACATTATTAACATAAAGTACTAATTCTAGTAAGAAAGTGGAGATTACAAAATTAGTAATCATTGTACAAATTTATGAACAAACGACCCGTTAGATGAGTAAATTTGCATGATATCTTCAGTTGAACTGACCTAGTCCTGCCAGGGCCTTGTGCTTCACTTTCTCATCTTCGTGACGGATGAAGTAAAGCATCACATCGAAGACCTTGTCTCGAATGGACACCTGGATTAAATGACCACAACACTATAAATCTTCCCCCATTCATTCTAGATTAACATTCATTTTAGATCAGCTTTTCTTAGGGATGCTTACAAAACAGTAGTATATGACACTACCCAGAAGTTGTTTAACATCAGACCACCTATGCCTGTTAGACTGCTACATGAACAACTGGTTTCAAACCATTTTTGAAGCTTAAATAAATACATCAAACTAACATTATGTAACATAATTTTTTCCCATTCTTTATAATTTTATACCATTCACGTTTAGCCATAACAAGGTATACCTACCTACATATCCTCAGTTAGATTTTTTTAAAGTGATCCTAAAATAACCATAGTCCATCATAGTTCACTTTCAATTAATTTCAATGTTAGACACTTCTTCATCTAAACATCTGTTTAATTCCCCAACAAGTTTATTAAAGTGAATAACCACCCACATACATAGTAATAAACAATATGTGAAAATACAACAACGCCCTCAATCCTACCTTCTTTTCACCAAATTCCTGAGAGTCAAAATTGAAGTGTCGACAGAGCAGCCCGACGGTGTAGAGAGACCGTAGGAGGGTAGGTCGACTACTGGCCAACTGCATGGGACTGCTGGGGTGCTTCTGGTGCTCACACATCAGCTGAGTGAGCACACCTGCAACCACAGCCACTCAGTATCACACAGGTGTAGTCACGACTGGCAGTGACTAGCGGCCAGTACAGGCATCTATTTAATAACTACCACCGCTGGGTTGAAGATTCTGTCGTTTTGGTTGAGCTTTGGTAACAGTAGAGAGAAGAAACGAAATGGCATGCAGTAATGGGTGAAAGGATGCACAAAGAGAGGGAATAGGAAGGGTATGATGTCTTCAGTGTGTATTTTCAGAGATGACAATAAAGACAGAGGAATGGCTTATGAGCCTGGCAATAAATCCAGGTTTTGACTAGTCAATTTTAACATGCCATGGATACCAAGATTGTAATGTAGTCACCAGTGCCCGGGATTGTGAGGATGATACACAACGCCAGTCTGCACAAGATAGGTCAGTGAATCACAGGTATATAAACTCTTTACTGTGCAAAACGCCTAAAACCGCTGGTGCCCCCCCCCCTGTATGTGCAAAGCACCAAGATTTGAGAACCAGGATTTTTTTGATGCTGCAATGTTTTTATTTAACCAAAAGGATATTTCAAATCATCTGCCCACAGCAGAGTGTAAAATAAGAACGTTATCCACGCAGTAGAGTTAATAGCACTGGCATGTTTACCAACACATACATATAGCTTCCAATACACCGACATCTATATTTCATCATCCTTTTACAATAATGCTAGACATCAATACAGGTTTTTAATTAGCAGGCTTTTTAAAATGCAGTTTTAATTCATGGAGCTCCTTTATGTTTACTTCTTAAGAATTAGTACAAGAGACCTACCAAAGAATTTCTGGAAGCAGTCCCTCACTAACTTATAATTATGTGTGACTGTATTTACAACTGCGCCTAGACAGCTAACACAGCTTTGCAGCACCTACAATACAAATTTAGGTACATTGTGATGGTGGTGCATGTATTGTTAGAATTTATACAGAAATTGCAAATCTTCTCGACATGTACAACATTGTAGTACTTACCAACTGTATAACACTAATACTTCCACATGATTGACTAAGGCATTAGCAGGAAAACCAAGAGACAGAAATCGTCCTAGTTGGAATCTCGCCATTTCTCTTCAATCTCGTCATTTAAGAATGATATAATCACAAGATTGCTCAGAGCTGGGCAAAATTGGCATTCGTTAGTGATAATTTCAAGTGCTACATCCCTAGTAAAGTACCAGTCCTATATTAAGATACCACCAATGTTTGCAGCAGCTAGCTATGTGACTTTAAACAGTAATAACATAAACATGTTATTTAAAAAAAAAACTTCACATATCTGTAAGTAACTATATTTATTACGCATAGTATATGCTACATTATCAATGGTATTAATACGAATACTAAGCTACTTATAAACATCAAACAGTTAACAGAAAGTGCCTTTGCTGAGAATTGAAAGAACTATATATAGTTCTTTCAACTATATATAGTCCCGGTCTCCACTACCAGAACATACCAGATTTTAACGTGACCACATTTTATTTTATAGTGAACATGTTTTATAAACACATTACTGACAGTGTAACAATAAGTAATACATCGCGATTGCCAGAGGACGCGTCAGGGGTAGAGAAGAACTGAAATACTCGGGTTGATATCTCGAAACGTCGCAAATACATAGGCCCTACGATCTCGTAAAAGCGTCGTATCTAGTAGTTAAGAGAAAAATCGGAAATCTCGAAAACATTAAAATTAAACTTATATACTGAACACGTACAAAATAAAAAAAAATGGTAATTTATTGTTGCAAATTTTTCCATCTAATTTTTTATTTTTTTATTTTAATTTCGTGTATCTATATTTTATAATTTTGTTTCGTTACCAAAGGCATACGTATGTTATAAACATTAATTATTATTATACACGCAAACCTGTGAGGTAATCCCAAACAGTGGCGCCGTCTGGCGGCTTAGAACAGTGACACTACTTACGGGTTACATAAGCAACTGATATTTGTCACCAGGTCTGTTCGGCGATGTTACACAGCCCTATTGAACTCTATTATGGCCACTGTAGTAGCTGTTTTTGTTGCGCTAAGAGTGGTTCCTTTATAAGTAACTATATTATTATTGTGTGTGTATATATATATATATATATATATATATATATATATATATATATATATATATATATTATAAACACAGCGTTTTAGTTTATGGGCCATAGCATGAAAACCCACTTCTTGATACCACCTGCCTGAGTGGCAAAGTCTGGTCATGATTTGTGAAATAACCCATGTCTCTGAAACATATTCTGATGTGATAACTTATTGGCATAGCGGCCATTTATTTTAAATACGGCCGCCAATTACTATTTGCTCATGTCATAATAACTGCGTCACATAAAACCATACTGTTTGCATCATTATAATATTATGGGTAGTACAGGGCAGGGAATTAAAATATCTAACTTCTGACATTATGTGACATTCACATCTGCCGTTTTAAAGATGGCGGTTGACATACAAATGTCACCATATCTATAAAAAAAAACCTACGTCACATAGAGCAGTTATCTAAACGGCTTGCATAGCTCGGTGGAGAGTGATTTTCAAAGAATTTTTAATTTGGTCTTCAACCACATTCACATATCTGACATTTTAAAAGATGGCGTCTGTTTAACCAATTATTTCCATAGCTTTAGAACTGCGTAATTTATTGACACCCGCGAGCTCCCAATCGTGAACATGTGCATGAATCAAGAAGCTGCCATTTTAAAACATCTTAACTGTTAACACCACGTTGTCTTACATCACGCTTTGGGATGTCTGGACTAGCAGGGGCGTCGATCCGGTTTTAAAAGGGGGGGACGGGATTATGTATGTATATAATATATATATATATATATATATATATATATATATATATATATATATATATATATATATTTAATATTCATATAATTTATATATATATATATATATATATATATATATATACACAAACAATATAATATGTCATATAATATATTATAATATATCATATAATTTATATATATATATATATATATTATAATATTTATATATATATATATATATATATATATATATTTATATATATGTATACATGTTTTTGGACATTATAATATATATATATATTTTATACAATATATATATATATATATATATATATATATATATATGTGTGTGTGTGTGTGTGTGACCTGAAATACATATAACTATTGTTTTTTAAATATAAAACATAAGTCATTGTTGGTCTGGTGCTAATTCTAAAATAAACAAATGCCTTTATGTTATACTATTTGAAAGTGTTATGCTGGCACTTGGCAACATATGTATTTGAACATTTGGAGGGTAGACTTTGGACCCAACACTGCTTGCCTGATTCATAGAGTGACACGATGTAGAGGTTACTGGGATGCCTGTGTGGGACTTCCCAAACCCACCTTTTGGCAAAGAAATTTGTCATCACTCAAAATGGGATCACATTACACAAGTGGAGAAATCCGCTGGTTCCGCATTGGGCGATATAGGTATTCAACAGGGCGACCAGGCTGCAATCCAAGGGGTGATGGCATCCGTCCAGAAGTCATCAAGGTCGCCAAGGCAAGCTATTTGCATGAGTTACTGCTACAGTGCTGCAATGAAGGGGTGGTACCCCGGGAGATGCGTGACTCTAATATAGTCATACTGTGTGAAAATAAACAAATCGTCCTCCTCACTATGGTTAGGAAGGCCTTCGCCTGAGTAACACTGGACAGGCTGCAGTCACTGGCAGAACGAATGTACCCAGAGGCTCAGTGCAGGTTCAGAGCAGGAAGATCATCGATATGATTTTCTCACTACCTTAGCTGCAAGATAAATGCCATGAATAGAGGCAACAACTTTATATCGCCTTCGTTGACCAAACCAAGGCTTTCGACCTGGTAAACCGAAACGGCCTCTTCACAATGCTGCAGAGGATTGGATGTCCTCCAAAAGTATTGAAAATCATCACGTCCTTTCACGAAAACCTGAATGGTACTGTCCAGCAGATGGCTCCTTACCAGATCCGTTCCCAATTAGGAAACAAAGCTGTGTACAAGCTTCAACACTTTTTGGAATTTGGTTTTCTCACTGTTGTTGCCATTTGCCTTCAATCGGTCGGAAGATGGGGTATATTTCCACAAAAGAAGTGATGGGAACCTTTTTAACCTCGCACGTTTGCGAGCAAAGAACAAAGTGAGGAAAGTGCTAATTAGGGAGATGCTTTTTGCAGATGACGCTGCTCTGACTGCTCACAGTGAGGAAGCTTTGCAACGTCATATGAGCTCCTTTGCTCGTGTCTGCAGAGAGTTTGGTCTCACAATAAGTCTTAGGACAAGACGTCCGCAGTGCCCCCAGCGTTCAAATAGACGACTACTTGACGACTACACAATGGAGGTAGTGGGAGAATTCGTGTACCTCGGATCCACCATATCCAGCAACCTCTATCTGGACACAGAATTAGACAAGAGGATCGGCAAGGTAGCAACAGCGATGGCTCGCCTGACCAAAAAGGTGTGTGACAACGCTATGCCGACCACGAAAACCAAGACAGTCGTTTACAAAGCCTGCGTGCTCAGCTGAAGCTTGGACCATGTATACCCATCAAGAGCGTAGACTCAACACGTTTGCTGCCTTCGAAAGATCCAGGGCATCACCTGGCAAGACAGCATCCCCAACAACGACGTCTTAGCGAAAGCAGGAATGCCGAGCCTGTTTGCTCTGCTATCTCACAGGTGCTTTCGCTGGCGTGGTCATGTCAGACGAATGAGGATGAACGAATCCCTAAGAATACTCTTTATGGGAGCTTGCCATCGGCACCAGACCCACAGGGAAGCCTATCCTTCAGTTCAAAGATATCTGCAAACGTGACATGAAGACAGGCAGCATCAGCCCAGCAAACCAGGGAACCCAAGCCGCAGACCGCAGTAGTAGCCTGCTATCAGGACATGCATCCGCACGAAGCAGATGGCAGAAATAAACCTTGAGCCAGGTGCGAAGACCTTCAAATGCAGCTACTGTAACAGAGTCTGTGACAGAGTCTGTGGCTCAAGGATCGGACTGTGCAGTCACAGCAGGCGCTGCAGCAACCCGGACTGACACACTGTGGGCGCACAACCCATTATTATTATTTTCAGACAGAAGGACGCCAACAACAAAATGGTGGTGATTATGATTATAATGGTGATAATGATGATTAACTTGATTAAGTTATTCTTTTAAGTTTGGTAAGTGTTGTGTACAACGCTCGATTTCATTGTAACTGTTTCGCAAGGCACCACTTTGTGACCGTGCGTGTTTTGGCAGAGGAGATAATAAAACGTTTCCGTTTAAGCCACGAGGCTGAGTAGTACTTGTGCAACGCAACGTTAATTACAAATCCTATGACACATGACAATGTTGTTGAAACTGATGATGCTGATGATACTAGTGTTTTTTGCGCCGATGTTTCTGCAAGGAAGAACGATCTATTTTTTTTAAAAGGTCGGCCCGTTTTCTACTCAAATCTAAATACATAAGTCAAAGAACACAACATAACTCACGCTCATAAACACGTGCGCTTAAGCTGTCACCTGACACATTTTGCAAGGTAAACATGTACACCATTTTGTTACGTTTTGGTTACTACGTCTATTTCAGTAGTCGCATTAAACGCATGCATGCGCGGGTTGCAAAATCGTGATCTGCATGTTTGAGTGGCCAATGTTATGTTTTCATCGTATGTGATGATTTTCTTCGTTGTCTAGTGTCTCCAGCCAACATCCTATCCAGTAGAGTGGGACCAAGAACCGTTGTCTTCATCGGCGGCCTGCTCTTGACCATTGGCTATTTCTTGACCGCTTTTGCCCGGAAAATGTGGATGATGTATGTCACATACATTGTAGTGGGTACGTTGTTTGTTGTTGGACGCACACAAGGACACACGCATACCCACGTACGCTCTCTCTCTCTCTTTTTCTCTCTCTTTCTCTCTCTCTCTCTCTCTCTCTCTCTCACACACACACACACACACACACACACACACACACACACACACACACACACACACAAAAAAAAAAAAAAACACACACACACACACACACACACACACACACACACACACACACACACACACACACACACACACACACACACACACACACACACACACACACACACACACACACACACAACACA
>JAODUO010000006.1:1300000-1310000 GCA_025642075.2 Ridgeia piscesae
CATAAGACATTTACTATTTACAGTACCGAAGCCGTGTCGAGTTTTGGGTTTAATGTTCTCGTAGGTAAGATAACTACACACATTTCATTATCATCATATTTGAAAGACAGCTTTGACATTTCATTTTACTTGTTTACTTATTCGTATAGAAATAATAAATTTCCGGTAAGCAACTACAGGCTAAAATACACGTATATGGAATCAATGCATAGTATTGTCCAGAGATATTATCGCATATAGTATAGTGTAATACCAACTGACATCATTCGGCGGTTGTTAATTTTGTGATGCGTGCGTGCGTGCGTGTGTGTGTGTGTGTGTGTGTGTGTGTGTGTGTGTGTGTGAGTGTGTGTGTGTGTGTGTGTGCGTGTGCGCGCGTGTGCGCGTGTGTGTGTGAGCGTGTGTGTGTGTGCGCGCATGTGTGTATGCGTGTGTGTGTGCGCGCGTGTGTGTGCGCGCGTGTGTGTGTGTGTTCTCGCTGAAATACATGCGCCCTCTGACAGTGATGACTCGCGTGTTTTCAGGAACCATTAGCCATTGGTACTGCTGCAATGGTCGCAGCGATAGTCAACCTCGCAGAACCGTTGGCTGCCAGATACGCACGCAAACAGACGCGGGAAGCATCAAGCCGAGACAGAACCTGACTGGTTCTTGACACCTTTCCCAGTGGCCTTCTTGTTGATCTGCGATACTTCACGCCAGATGGAAGATGGACATTATTGCTAGTGTCTGTAATTTAGAATTGTTTTACATTACAGTCTACGCATTCTATTGGCCTACATAAGGTTTTTTATATAGTTTGTAATATGTTGTATTAGTACAATAAGTAATTATAATGGTTTGTGGTAAACGAAGTAATCCACTTCTGTTCAGGTTCTTTCCACCAACACTCATGATTACTTGGTGTTTACAAGTTGAACATTTGCTTTTTCTTAAATAAAGTACTTACTGACATTCGATGTCATCCCTGCTGCACGCCTCAAGCTGATACCTTTCAGCTCGTAGCGAATTGCACACGCACTGAAAGCCGACGCTGCTTTGTCTTCTTCAATATCATACGTAGAAGAGTGTTATTATAATTGTCGGCGTACTGAAGGATATGGGAAACGCGACCTTTCTCTCGTGTCAACGCATAGGTGTGCGTGCGAGTGTACAATACACATGCACAGGTGCGAGTATGCAATATACACGCACGCACGCTGGCACGCAAGTAGTATTGGGTAGCCCATATTGTATGATTTTCTAGGAACCGATACCTGGATTAGCATCACTATTGTCCACAGAGAGCAAACGACTGTCGCAACAGCACGAAATAACACATGACGAAAGTAGACGTATTTATGTTGCGTTGTACTAGAAGTTGCAAAGAATACGTGTCAGCAAGTAAAATATGTGTCTAAAAAGGTGTTTAGCTCCGACTGATGTTGCAGGTCTATAGGATTATACCTCTCTTAGCTGGGGTAAACACCTTGTTTTGTTATTGATGTTTGCGACTGTTATTGTATAATACACAATAACAGTCTTTTTGGAATATCTTATATTCCAAAAACCCAGGACACGATTTGTGAAGGCGTGTTTCTGAACATATGAAGGAACATAATAGAACAATGGCCTTAATGTAATGTTGTGACCCTTCAGAGTACTATTATTGATATAGACGTGGTGTTATTCGTGTGTAAGTAACTGGTACACAAATACAGAGGCCGATTTAGATAGGTCCACTTCACGCCACTTCACGCCGCGCCAAAAAAAGAACTGGTTCGATCGGTGTCTTATTAAGGTATGCTTTCTCCTCAAATATTCCTCCAGTTCGTTTAAATACCGACACACACACAAACAGCAAAGAAATACAACAAAAAGCAAACATTAACAAACACCTTTACACGTGACTCCTGCCTGTGCATAAAGGTGTTACTGTTAGTTGCATTTGATCGTCGGCGATCGCTCGTGGACATGGACATCTGAGCGGCAGTTTACCGTAACCGAGAACGTGACGGTTCTGGTTTCAGTCGTCGCTGGTGTTTAGTGTCATTAGGCAATCTTGTTTGTCATCGAAAAGGCCCGCTCACATTCAGTGATGCCATGGGGCATGGCGATATAGGGTTTCATCAGTTTTTACGTGACTAGTTGTACTTGGTCATACCTTATGATGCTACATCATTATTTGTTTTTATAAATATGACAGACGCGATTTTTCCTGCCATTATCGGCAACGCCTGTGACACATAGAAATATGTACACACCATGTACCTGCTATGGTAACTGGATAATATATATATATATATATATATATATATATATATATATATTATACATTATATAATATATATATATATATTATATATTATATATATATATATATATATATATATATATATATTATATATATAATAATATATATATAATATACATATATATATATATATATATATATATATATATATATATATATATATATATATATATATATATATATATGTGTGTGTGTGTGTGCGTGTGTGTGTATGAGTGGGTCTTACATGAAAGTGTTTTGAAGCGGAAGTTCGCAACGAGACCAGTACTCGTTGATAAAGACAAACCTGCGTCATCATGTCGTTTATAATTATCCATGTCGTGTGAACACGACTGTGAGTCACACCTTTCCGTCGCCTCCAGAAATATTGGCGATAATTGTCAGAGACGATGGCGCGTACGTCGGTTGATCAACACCTTCAGAGAGGAAGTCATTCGGTAAGACGACGCGAGAGGAGGTGATTCTTGTAGCAATCGGCGTCCGACCGTCATGACTGCGAGCGAGATGAAAGTAGTTTGGTTCATTCTTCTGGTGCTGCTGGGGAATGGCGTGGCTGCAGATGACCAGTTACCTTATTATGAAGTTGTGGTCATATATATATATATATATATATATATATATATATATATATATATATATATATATATATATATATATATATATATATATATATATATATATATAAATATTAATGCTTTATTGTCAGTAACTTGTAGTACTGCAAATTTCTCTGGCTGAGATTTGAAGATATTGCCATGTGTAATGCCATGTCAATATATAAGAAGAAATCAATGGTTGAACAATATGAAACAATATATATTGAAGTTTCATTGTAAACGCGATGTCCAAACGATATCGTAAATAATGGCCGACGTTTGACAATGACTTTTTAAAACTATATTTGGGAAAACAATATAAATATATAATTAATTATAAATTACAATCGAAACAATATTTACAATATTTACTGTCTGGTTGTGCGTGCAGCACAATTGCTGCATGGGCGGTATGAAGCGGATACGGCACCTGGAACTGTGCGCCCCGCCCTGTTGTCGCGGATACAGCGAGCAGGCGACATCAGTGCTCAAACTAGCGGCCATCGTCTGGTGCCAGAAGGACTCGGTCAGTGGCGTCTCTCTTCGTGTGCGTGTGCGTGTGCGTGTGCGTGTGCGTGTGCGTGTGCGTGTGCGTGTGCGTGTGCGTGTGCGTGTGCGTGTGCGTGTGCGTGTGCGTGTGCGTGTGCGTGTGCGTGTGCGTGTGCGTGTGCGTGTGCGTGTGCGTGTGCGTGTGCGTGTGCGTGTGCGTGTGCGTGTGCGTGTGCGGTGTGTGCGTGTGCGTGTGCGTGGCGTGTGCGTGTGCGTGTGCGTGTGCGTGTGCGTGTGCGTGTGCGTGTGCGTGGCGTGTGCGTGTGCGTGGCGTGTGCGTGGCGTGGCGTGTGCGTGTGCGTGTGCGTGTGCGTGTGCGTGTGCGTGTGCGTGTGCGTGGCGTGTGCGTGTGCGTGTGCGTGTGCGTGTGCGTGTGCGTGTGCGTGTGCGTGTGCGTGTGCGTGTGCGTGTGCGTGTGCGTGTGCGTGTGCGTGTGCGTGTGCGTGTGCGTGTGCGTGTGCGTGTGCGTGTGCGTGTGCGTGTGCGTGTGCGTGTGCGTGGCGTGGCGTGTGCGTGTGCGTGTGCGTGTGCGTGTGCGTGTGCGTGTGCGTGTGCGTGTGCGTGTGCGTGTGCGTGTGCGTGTGCGTGCGTGCGTGCGTGCGTGCGTGCGTGGTGCGTGTGCGTGCGTGTGCGTGTGTGTGTGCTGGGTGTATTGAATGGTGTATGGCATGTGATATTTGTTGTGATGAGCAAATGGTCGGCAAGCCAGCGTACGTCATAATATTAATACACGTTTTTCGTTTATTTTCGTTTGATAATTTTTTACATAATTTATTCATTAATCCCAACTCACATATACTTCGTTGTGAATGTTTAGTAACGTTTGCTGTCGAAGGTAGCCAACAGTTCATTTCTCTTTACAGGAAGACTTCACAGATATCAAAAACGTATATCAGGGAAAGTATGCGTTGCGCCAACGCGAGCGCTAATGACTACACCTTCATTGTATGTTTGACGTCTAACCTGAAGCCACAACTGTCATCTGTGATGGCGTCACGCCTATCTCCACTTATATGTGTCATACGTGTACAGGCCGTGCTGTCGTGTTATCGTCACAATCTCGTTTAATTATTATCATCAGTACCGGAACAGACGCTACTCATTGTCTCGTGACGTATCTAGTCTCTACCTGTTGCCAGCCTGCAGAG
This sequence comes from Ridgeia piscesae, assembly GCA_025642075.2. Taxonomy (NCBI): domain Eukaryota; kingdom Metazoa; phylum Annelida; class Polychaeta; order Sabellida; family Siboglinidae; genus Ridgeia; species Ridgeia piscesae. Next base: position 1,304,587 of record JAODUO010000006.1, read on the forward strand.
CAAGACATGGGATCCTAGTGTAATTGTCGATGATGATCTCCGTACGCCTACATCTATCATTATTAATTTTACCAAGATCAATACAGAAGAGAGTATATACACAATATGACCATAATATAATTACAAGTATAGTTGAAATGTTGTGTGATGATTGTGATGTATCCATTTACGGTACATATTAATTACATTGAACCTTTATATCACATGTTACATGAATATAGTCCACGCTTGGAGGTTTACCATCTCATCAACACAATTCGCATATCCATCTATATTTACATTTTTATTACCTAAACCCAAAGCGTTCTTATGTGCAACCAAATCGATTTGAATCCAAACATGGAATACAAAATTATATAATATAGGTATATGTAACATGCTAAACACGTCCATCTATGCCAATCCAACTGACAACCTTTACATTTTTAGTAAAGTAATATCCAAAGCAAAAGAAAAACTTGTCTGTTCGTACGATAAAACCCAAGAAGCACAGCAAGTCCCAGTGGCTCACAAATAGTATAATTAGGTCAATTGCCTACACAACGTTTTATAATATAAAAGTAAAACAAACAATGGCAGATTATAAGCAATACATCAATCATAAAACTAATTTAAACACTTACAAAATAATTCTGTAAAAATTCACTCGTTATGCCAAAATGTAGTAGTGTTTTATGTAAGACTGACATTAAACGAACTCTAAAATTGTTAATGCCGTACCTACCTAAATATCATCCATTCTCCATTATTATCAGTAATATGTAATAGTAATGTTCCATCAAACTCATGTGTGTGTGTGTGTGTGTGTGTGTGTGTGTGTGTGTGTGTGTGTGTGTGTGTGTGTGTGTGTGTGTGTGTGTGTGTGTGTGTGTGTGTGTGTGTGTGTGTGTGTGTGTGTGTGTGTGTGTGTGTGTGTGTGTGTGTGTGTGTGTGTGTGTGTGTGTGTGTGTGTGTGTGTGTGTGTGTGTGTGTGTGTGTGTGTGTGTGTGTGTGTGTGTGTGTGTGTGTGTGTGTGTGTGTGTGTGTGTGTGTGTGTGTGTGTGTGTGTGTGTGTGTGTGTGTGTGTGTGTGTGTGTGTGTGTGTGTGTGTGTGTGTGTGTGTGTGTGTGTGTGTGTGTGTGTGTGTGTGTGTGTGTGTGTGTGTGTGTGTGTGTGTGTGTGTGTGTGTGTGTGTGTGTGTGTGTGTGTGTGTGTGTGTGTGTGTGTGTGTGTGTGTGTGTGTGTGTGTGTGTGTGTGTGTGTGTGTGTGTGTGTGTGTGTGTGTGTGTGTGTGTGTGTGTGTGTGTGTGTGTGTGTGTGTGTGTGTGTGTTATAATATAAATGTTCTCATTATAACATATACACCGGGCTAGTAGTCATAATGAGAGGCGCTGGCTTCCAAAATATATAGAAACATTGGAATGTTAAACAGTTTCATATTATATCAATCAACATCCTGAGAACTCCATATGTATATCTCCGAAATTGTATGGCTCTTCAGTTATGGCGTGTTGGTCTGTGGAACTCTAAGTAACCTGAATAAAACATATTTACAAATTTATCAACAAGCAGCTGTCTGATTATTTCAATCAAACACCTCAACATGCTATAAGGACATGTATTCCATGCGTCTATCACGAATTCTCAAAAATAACCATCAGTTTCAGCATTTTAGTTTAATGTTATCTTTAAAATATTTAATGTTATCTATTAAATACTTTTTTTTAATTAAATGACTGCATTTAGTTATCCTAATTGTTTGCTCATCACAAGCGTATACGTATAAGTTACTTACTGTACGAATTTATATTCTATTCTTTAGTATGTATTGCGCGTGTGCTAAATTACTGTGTAAATATATTATATTATTATACTATAATTGTTCTTCATGGTGGCTCTCTTAGGCGCCGAATTTACAATTACATGCGTCTTCTGACCTTTTTGTATGTTCTCAATTATAATATGTACGTGTAACTATTGGTCTTGTCAATTTAATTCGTTCGTTCGTTCGTTCGTTCGTTCGTTCGTTCGTTCGTTCGTTCGTTCGTTCGTTCGTTCGTTCGTTCGTTCGTTCGTTCGTTCGTTCGTTCGTTCGTTCGTTCGTTCGTTCGTTCGTTCGTTCGTTCGTTCGTTCGTTCGTTCGTTCGTTCGTTCGTTCGTTCGTTCGTTCGTTCGTTCGTTCGTTCGTTCGTTCGTTCGTTCGTTCGTTCGTTCGTTCGTTCGTTCGTTCGTTCGTTCGTTCGTTCGTTCGTTCGTTCGTTCGTTCGTTCGTTCGTTCGTTCGTTCGTTCGTTCGTTCGTTCGTTCGTTCGTTCGTTCGTTCGTTCGTTCGTTCGTTCGTTCGTTCGTTCGTTCGTTCGTTCGTTCGTTCGTTCGTTCGTTCGTTCGTTCGTTCGTTCGTTCGTTCGTTCGTTCGTTCTTCGTTCGTTCGTTCGTTCGTTCGTTGTTCGTTCGTTCGTTCGTTCGTTCGTTCGTTCGTTCGTTCGTTCGTTCGTTCGTTCGTTCGTCGTTCGTTCGTTCTTCGTTCGTATTCGTTCGTTCGTTCGTTCGTTCGTTCGTTCGTTCGTTCGTTCGTTCGTTCGTTCGTTCGTTCGTTCGTTCGTTCGTTCGTTCGTTCGTTCGTTCGTTCGTTCGTGTCGTTCGTTCGTTCGTTCGTTCGTTCTTCGTTCGTTCGTTCGTTCGTTCGTTCGTTCGTTCGTTCGTTCGTTCGTTCGTTCGTTCGTTCGTTCGTTCGTTCGTTCGTTCGTTCGTTCGTTCGTTCGTTCGTTCGTTCGTCGTTCGTTCGTTCGTTCGTTCGTTCGTTCGTTCGTTCGTTCGTTCGTTCGTTCGTTCGTTCGTTCGTTCGTTCGTTCGTTCGTTCGTTCGTTCGTTCGTTCGTTCGTTCGTTCGTTCGTTCGTTCGTTCGTTCGTTCGTTCGTTCGTTCGTTCGTTCGTTCGTTCGTTCGTTCGTTCGTTCGTTCGTTCGTTCGTTCGTTCGTTCGTTCGTTCGTTCGTTCGTTCGTTCGTTCGTTCGTTCGTTCGTTCGTTCGTTCGTTCGTTCGTTCGTTCGTTCGTTCGTTCGTTCGTTCGTTCGTTCGTTCGTTCGTTCGTTCGTTCGTTCGTTCGTTCGTTCGTTCGTTCGTTCGTTCGTTCGTTCGTTCGTTCGTTCGTTCGTTCGTTCGTTCGTTCGTTCGTTCGTTCGTTCGTTCGTTCGTTCGTTCGTTCGTTCGTTCGTTCGTTCGTTCGTTCGTTCGTTCGTTCGTTCGTTCGTTCGTTCGTTCGTTCGTTCGTTCGTTCGTTCGTTCGTTCGTTCGTTCGTTCGTTCGTTCGTTCGTTCGTTCGTTCGTTCGTTCGTTCGTTCGTTCGTTCGTTCGTTCGTTCGTTCGTTCGTTCGTTCGTTCGTTCGTTCGTTCGTTCGTTCGTTCGTTCGTTCGTTCGTTCGTTCGTTCGTTCGTTCGTTCGTTCGTTCGTTCGTTCGTTCGTTCGTCGTCGTTCGTTCGTTCGTTCGTTCGTTCGTTCGTTCGTTCGTTCGTTCGTTCGTTCGTTCGTTCGTTCGTTCGTTCGTTCGTTCGTTCGTTCGTTTTCGTTCGTTCGTTCGTTCGTTCGTTCGTTCGTTCGTTCGTTCGTTCGTTCGTTCGTTCGTTCGTTCGTTCGTTCGTTCGTTCGTTCGTTCGTTCGTTCGTTCGTTCGTTCGTTCGTTCGTTCGTTCGTTCGTTCGTTCGTTCGTTCGTTCGTATCTCCATACATACATACATACATACATACATACATACATACATACATACATACATGCATTCATTGGTATTCGTTGACACTGCTATCAGAAGACGTTATACAACATTAGTTCTGTGTCAGAACGTATCGGTTAGTTTGAGAAGTGTCAACATAACTGTTCCGCAGCAGCAGGTCATCAGCAGGAATGACGCTGACATATTCTTCGCATTGTTGGTTGTGGCATTGCTCCCCATTGTACGGCTGTCATGATATGCTGAGCCTAGAATGAACACATCAACAAGGTCCCTGTACATGATATCGTATCTTTAGTTACGTTATTATAATTACAACAATAATAATAACATTATTGTCACCGTCACCGTCACCGTCACCGTCACCGTCACCGTCACCGTCACCGTCACCGTCACCGTCACCGTCACCGTCACCGTCACCGTCACCGTCACCGTCACCGTCACCGTCACCGTCACCGTCACCGTCACCGTCACCGTCACCGTCACCGTCACCGTCACCGTCACCATTAGCATTGATCAGTATCATTATTACTATTAATTATTACAATTAGCATTAACACTACATAATAAGCGATAAATATAATAGTTACATACACGCGCACATAGTAACAAACTAAGTGCATCTTGCTGTATATTCGTCATAAATGGCGCTTTCCGGAGAGTTGATCTCCACTAATGGGCAATTGTAACGTATCTCAAACATGTATGTATGTAACTCTAAATAAGAACCGTTGTGTGTTTTGAAATGCATGGCCAGCTGGTAGTCGTACGTACGTTATTAGTCCACGGAAGCATATAGACGTAGAAAAGTTGCATATAGACGTAGAAAAGTTGCATATAGACGTAGAAAAGAGATACCGATAGAATGTTACCACGATAGCGTATTAATGTATACGTATGCGTGTTTGTCATTACCGTTTATGTAGTTATTATCATCTGCGTGAAGTTGCCTGCTCTGAATATCGGTAGCATTTGACGGAAGCGTTTTCCTTTCAAACTTTGACAGATCGGCACGTTTGAAATTCGGAGAGCCTCCTGTAAAAAATGCACGCCGTGTTACACAAGAACACGTGCATCCAAACAACTGATATGGATTCATTATTTCCTCCTTTTGTAACTTAGTATATTGATCTATTTTCCATTGATTTAATTACAGATCCTCTAATGGTAGTTGTATTCATGTATATTATACTAATATATATATATATATATATATATATATATATATATATATATATATATATATATATATATATATATATATATATATATTATCACAAAATAAGACATTGTGCCAACAGAGTATCAATACTTGAAACAAATGAATGCGAAATAATAGGCAACAAACGCGCATGTCTAAACGATTTGTTGAGAAAAATTATTAATGCTAAAATTGCAGAAAACTCAGATCACCCCCACGCGATATATTACACGAGTATGAGGCGTCACTGACATTAACAAGTTAAAACGTAAACTGTAAACATTTCATATTAGATTAAGAAAAGCTAGAAGATGTGTTCATCGAGTATCTTAGCGGATCCTGCAATCAAGATCATCCTAAGGTGAGGTAATTGTCCCACCATCCGTCGGTTTACCTGCGTCGCATCCTTGCACGATGTGGATGTACTTGAAGTGGCACAACATGGCGCCGACAAACCTCCGCTGTTCTGGGTTCGGGTGACAGATTCGCAGACATTCCGACGATATGTCG
>JAODUO010000006.1:1315000-1435000 GCA_025642075.2 Ridgeia piscesae
TCTAAGTTGCTTTACTAATCAATACTAATGGTCGTACATGCTGTGAGCTGCGCTAATAGCATGCTGTCGTGGTCCGGCCGCATTCATATCCACATGCGCTTAATAATTATTCACAACTCGCATCGTACTATATTTTCAATATCTGCAACTGAATATTGTAAAGGTATATGATTGTCATATATACTACATCTCAAGTATAACAGTTATATACATACGTTCGGCGTTTCCTGTACTTCTCAGGTAACAACTGTAGGTCTATTACTAAAACCACAGCAGAACAATATAATCCCTTTCGTGTCGATCAGTCCGTGTCTCGTGTGGTTTCATTCACAGTATCTTATATTCAATGTTGGTTCTCCAGCGTCGCATATGGACGGAACTGCGTCGTAAACAATGCTGCCTGTCTCTGTTATCACTGCCCACTCCAAACATTGGGCAGGTGCAGAGCAGCGTCTGCACTGTGCCTTCGTTAACAACGACGTAACTGACAAGTGTGTGAAACCGTGTTGTGGAGCGACCTGTGGCGTAGATCCACACCGCTAATTCAAATGTTCTGCAGTTGATCTTTGATAACGACACCGGGGCATTTGAGATGATGATGATGATGATGATGATGATGATGATGATGATGATGATGATGATGATGATGATGATGATAATGATGATAGTGGGGGTGGTGGTGATGATGATGATGATGATGAGGACGACGAGAAGAAGGAGGATAATGAGAAGGAGAAAGAGAACGAGGAGGAGAAGAAGAAGGAGGATAATGAGAAGGAGAACGAGGAGGAGAAGAGAGAAGGAGAAGGAGAAGGAGAAGGAGGAGAAGGAGAAGGAGAAGGAGAAGGAGAAGGAGAAGGAGAAGGAGAAGGAGAAGGAGAAGGAGAAGGAGAAGGAGAAGGAGAAGGAGAAGGAGAAGGAGAAGGAGAAGGAGAAGGAGAAGAGAGAAGGAGAAGGAGAAGGAGAAGGAGAAGGAGAAGGAGAAGGAGAAGGAGAAGGAGAAGGAGAAGGAGAAGGAGAAGGAGAAGGAGAAGGAGAAGAGATAATAATAATAATAATAATAATAATAATAATAAAGATAATTAAATTCTTATACAGCGCCCCATCCAAACATATTGTTCAGCGGCTCTTTACCATGGTTATTGTCAACGAATTAATAGCATAGATAAAATCATAAATATTTTAAAATATTAATATGCTAAGACATGCAATCATTACTACTAAATAAAATAAACTATATTGTCTTTAAAAATGTAAATACAAATAATAAACACATACAACTTATTAAAACAATATATTTGTTATAATGATAAATAATTATTAAAATAAATGTATTAATAAATAATTACAATCGTCGTATGTTAAAACAATTGTTTAAAAATTCAAGTTCAGAGGCGAAACAAACAAAATCAACGTGGACAGGCAAAAGTCGCCATTGGAGTAGGGAACCGCCGAAAACGTATGATGGAAAAGCAATTTCGAACAAGTTTGTTTTTCGTTTTTACGAAAGGTGGCTACACTTTGAGAATATTTAATTGTAATAGACAGTTGATTCCATATTGTTGGCGTAGCTACAAAAAGCACGTTTGTCAATATTGAGCTAAATTTTAGGAATAAAACATTGTTTGGAAAAGGATGATCTAAGGGTCCTAGGGATATTAGAGAAACGCAGCAGATTATGTAAGTATGTTGAGTAGTGGATCAAAGTAATCCAATGGAACGCAGACTTGTCTCGAGCTATTCACGCATTGAGATATAAATACAAAATGGATATTGGCCAGTTTTACTGTGACTAGGACAATGCTGGGCGTTTTGCATGAATTATTTTTAACTAACTGGTTTACTTGTAGAAATGGGCAGCATATTGGATTGACGTATGCCACCATAAAATACTATACGTGACTCAGAAGATTAGCTGGCATTTATACGGTCAACACATTCCGTTTGGAGTTATCTCTGTTTATAACTGCTGACCACACCACCGAGCCAGAAGATTATAACTTCTGGTTGGCCGAGACACGTGATGTGGGCATGTTGGCTTCGTTCGTTGCAGTCGGTGAAAGAGAAGGAGTTAGTGACTATGATAACAGTTGTGTGGCTTGTGTCTCTATTTATATATTTACACTTTCTCTCTCTCTCTCTATGTATAGATTTATTCTATATAGTATTTAATCAAGTTTTAATATGAATAATGTAACGTTTCTACATTTTGTATCTGAAAGTTAATTTTACATTTGTATTTATTATTAATAATATTACATATACATAACCATATGCATATATACATACACGCACACCTAAATGCACACACACGTACACATACATATACAGGTACATAATAAAAATACATATTATATACACACATACATATATTTACATATACATAATACAATTACACATACATAGATCTATAGTATTCTTTGTGGACTTGTTTGTTGTTTGGGTTTCGTAACTTAAAGTGTTTCTCGGGAAAGGTGATTTTAATTGTTAGTCATGATTGTATGTATATGTGTGTATTATGTTTTAGTTCCACCATCCTCATACCGCAATTGCAGGAGTATCACGGTGATTTGTTTGTTGCCAGACTTTTCCTTCTATATATCATATTTTTATATACATTTATTCTAATATATATATATATATATATATATATATATATATATATATATATATTATATGTTTTAAATAATATCTTATTAATATCATTTATTATAATTTTTAATATTATAATATATATATATATATATATATATATATATATATATATATATATATATATATATATATATATATATATATATAAGAAATGTGTAATAAACGTAATATTAAAAAATACATATTAAATATAAATAAATAAATATATATATATATATATATTTATTTATTTATTTATATTTAATATTTTATTATATTATTTTTTAAATTACGGTTTAATTACACATTTCTTATTTATTTATATTTATTTATTACTATTATGATTTTATTAGTATTATTATAAACTATATATTATATCTAAAGATTTATTGTATGTATGTATATAGTGTAGGTGTGTAAGAGTGTTGGGTGATGATGGCTCATTGAAAATCACGACTTACCACGTGACATGGTTACCAGCAGGAAATAAAGCTTTTACGTCCTTACTAGAAATATTTGACATATTTAACCACTGAGTTATTAATTTACTCGAACATTCCTTAACACAAAATAATACATAATGCTATATCTGTTTCTGTAGAATTCTATATAATTCTGCTTAATTCTAAATATTTATACAGAAAATATGAAATATGAAAAAGGGTTCTGGGATATATCGAAAATCTATAGCCAATTTACCTTCCATAGAAATTTGTAGAAATGACGAGAATAAAATTATATATATAATTTTATGTACATATTTTGCTCGGGGATACTTCACGTAAAAGTTAACCATGACTTAATTTCAGCGTATTATCCAAAAGACAAAGACAAAGTAGGCAGACGAGGTTAATCCCGTGTTAATGCGCTCGAGGCGATGTTAGATTCGTCAGAGACAAAACTGAATTATTTTTCAGTAACGTAGAGCCTGATAGTAATACATTATAACATCACAATTTGAGGTAGTACATAGCTAGACCTATGTATATCAAGAATGTGTTCTACGGGTATATTTACACTTTAGTGCTCAGTAGTTCTTGATTAAGTACGTGCAAATGGTGTGCCAGTCGACGGGTGTCGAGATATGTGCTTCACCGTCCGCCTTCTACTTGAAACAAGGGTTCGCGTAATTGTTTTCTTAGCGATAGTGATTCGTTCAGGCACACGCTATTAACGAACGTTTACTTTTGCCTCAGGATAAACAGTCAGAACGATAACGCTTGCGCTTAACTCAGTCGTGTGTGACTTTGGACGCTTCCCTTGTACATATATCTCATAAACGTATGTGATTATTTTATTTTCTAAATTAGTGCACATACATTCAATACAGAATAATAAAAATGGGTCTTATATATAATACTCAACTGTTCACTTTTCGCGTCACGAATGTTCGTACAACGTCATGCATCTGTATACGTGGATCAACAACTGCATATATCGAAACGTACATGTATACATGCATACATCGCACGCACGCACGCACGCACGCACGCACGCACGCACGCACGCACGCACACACACACACCACGCACGCACCGCACGCGCAGCGCGCACGCACACGCACACGCACACGCACACGCACACGCACACGCACACGCACACGCACACGCACACGCACACGCACACGCACACGCACACGCACACGCACACGCACACGCACACGCACACGCACACGCACACGCACACGCACACGCACACGCACACGCACACGCACACGCACACGCAAACGCACACGCACGCACGCACACACACGCACACACGCACACACGCACGCACGCACGCACACAGTATTGTACTCTTGACTGTGACTGTGACTGTGATTGTGACTAGTTAGTTGATTACACCCCGTTGGCGCCTACCGACGCCGTCAGAACAGCGCTGGCATTCCTCCCCGATACCAACACAACTACTGACGTAGCCGGTGCCCGACTCCGGGCAGTCCCGGCCGGTCGATTACCTTACAGCCGATACCGTTGCAATAACACAGTGATTCCCACGCAAACAATGCAGATTTCTTTGGCAATATATAATTGCAAAAATAGTTCGGAAAGAGTCGGCGTTGATCGGATTGCGGATTTGTTATGGGAAGAGGCCTGCAGCACGCAAGTCGTCTGGATGGTATGGTCAACATCTGAAGAGATAGGGTCGTCGACAGGAGACGATTATTTATCGCTAAGCTGAGAGATTGATACGCGCCGCAGTACCGGATGCCACGCATGACAGTTCCACAGTAGGATAAGTTATATACCAGTCAGTCAGTCAGTCAGTCAGTCAGTCAGTCAGTCAGTCAGTCAGTCAGTCAGTCAGTCAGTCAGTCAGTCAGTCAGTCAGTCAGTCAGTCAGTCAGTCAGTCAGTCAGTCAGTCAGTCAGTCAGTCAGTCAGTCAGTCAGTCAGTCAGTCAGTCAGTCAGTCAGTCAGTCAGTCAGTCAGTCAGTCAGTCAGTCAGTCAGTCGAGTCCAGTCAGTCGTCAGTCAGTCAGTCAGTCGGTCAGTCAGTCGTCAGTCAGTCAGTCAGTCGGTCAGTCGTCAGTCAGTCAGTCAGTCAGTCAGTCAGTCAGGTCAGTCAGTCAGTCAGTCAGTCGTCAGTCAGTCAGTCAGGTCAGTCAGTCAGTCAGTCAGTCAGTCGTCAGTCAGTCAGTCGTCAGTCAGTCAGTCAGTCAGTCAGTCAGTCGTCAGTCAGTCAGTCAGTCAGTCAGTCGTCAGTCAGTCAGTCAGTCAGTCAGTCAGTCAGTCAGTCAGTCAGTCAGTCAGTCAGTCAGTCAGTCAGTCAGTCAGTCAGTCAGTCAGTCAGTCAGTCAGTCAGTCAGTCAGTCAGTCAGTCAGTCAGTCAGTCAGTCAGTCAGTCAGTCAGTCAGTCAGTTACCAGTTTAATGGACGTTCTTAAATATACACTTACCTTAAATCTGTGTTGCAGGTAAGACGTTACATCACGCTACTGCGGAGACACAGCAAAACGCAAATAAATACACTTCATTTCGTTATTCACAGTAAGCACGTTCTGCACAGCAAGAACAGCGCAACAAGAAACTCGTAGCTTCGATCGGAAGCGCCGGGCGAAATTCACACTACTCTTTGCCTCTCTGATCGCCACAGAAAGCACTCGCGTAGTTCCGATCTCTTTACGATATCAATTTGCATGTCGTTTTCGGTTTAACACAAATTAACGCCGACACGATGAATTGGTATTTATGCGACGGTAATGGATTTATCCGAGATGGCAGCCGCTTTCAAAATTGGATAGGGAACATTGCCGCCCCTTAATGCTCGCCATGGCTATTAACACGTCATTAGGGTAGTTGTGAGTTCCGCCAATATGTCTAGCCTAGTATCAATTAACCGCACGAATGCTTCCTTTTCTCCAATGTCTAGATATTTTCAGCCGGAAGTTCTACTTTGATGGGACTGGATGTGTTAGACGCCCACGCACGTCAAATGCGGCTTAATGGGAGTAAACGGCAGAATATTTGTTGGCGAAGTTGAAATCATCAACGTAGTATTTATAATATTCAAATTCAGCATCAGATTTGGCACAGAATCTGAACAGATTTTTTTAAATAGCAAAATCCGTGTCCATTTTCGTGTGTGTGCCGTAGCATTAATATGAGAGGAGTAGCACTGTTTAAAGTAAATATGGTTGAATTATCCACTTAATTATCACAGATAACGCCAACTATTACATTATTTTCATTGGAACACCATAGTTACTGCTTCGGATATTCAGGTTGTGGAACCCGCGACGGTGACATGGAACCTAAAGCACTTCGCGTGACGTGTCTGCACTCTCGCCTGCAGCCCTTCTTTGCAGTTGCTTCTCAAGTTCTCAACAATCTTCCGTTTCGTAGCTTTTGTGTGAGATGTCTAATGCGCTTACCTCATCCACGTTTCTCTCTCTCTCTCTCTCTCTCTCTCTCTCTCTCTCTCTCTCTCTCTCTCTCTCTCTCTCTCTCTCTCTCTCTCTCTCTCTCTCTCTCTCTCTCTCTCTCTCTCTCTCTCTCTCTCTCTCTCTCTCTCTCTCTCTCTCTCTCTCTCTCTCTCTCTCTCTCTCTCTCTCTCTCTCTCTCTGCTGGCCCGCCCGCCAACTTCCGTCAAGTCATTCACAGCGGAAGTGGTCGGCGTGTTGCATTTCGGGATATAAGAACCGGCGGCCGTGATAACAGTGCATTTGTGCTATTAGTTAGATCCAGTTCCTCGGTCTTATCTTACACATAGGTCCTTCCTCTCATAGACTTAGGTCCGCGTGATTGTCACCACATTTTTCACGTGTGAAACAAACAACACAGACCATTTTTATTGGTCAGTTTTATTTTTGCATTGATTACCTTAAATAAAAATACATAGACTGATCTACACCTTAATTAAATTATTAGCCTCCAGTAATGATAAGTAATTCATAGTTCCACAAGCCGCTGCTCCCTCAACGTGACCGTCAATTCCAACATATTGACTGTTTGCGTCAATGTTCGAGAACATTCCTTCCTCAGAACAACCCTTCCTCTTCCTGCAGATACTGAGATAACCACGTCGTCGACGGCGGCAGTTCCTCGGGTGATTTCGGCCAAGCGTCGGTCATCCATGTGTCCTCGCGTGACCCGGGAGCCCGATTCTTAATGTTCTGCAGATCGTCGTGCAGTCGGGTGGAAGTGTAGTCCGCATTCGAATGGCGCAGAGAAACACGTCCATGCACCTCCACGTCGTACGTACAACTGGTTGCCAAGCAGAGACAATGCACGTCACGTGATTAGAGTCCCGCGCCGTTTGGAAGTATATAATTTTATCACGTATATATCATAACAACTGGATAAGTTAAATAATTAAGATTACATATTTACTTCACACTGACGACCGTTTTTTCTGAGTGAGAACATTAACTTAACATTATAGAATGAGTTAATGTACGACTTCACTGCAGTCGCCATAATGACGTCACCGTTATTTGTGTAAGCACAACAAAACAGAGGTTCTCTTCCGGTCGCGCGCTCCCCTGTAAAGATAAAAGGAGCTCGAGACCGGTCGGTACGTGCATAATATTATTGCGCCGCCTTCAATTTCTTTCCTGACAATTCACACATGTGCAGGTATATCACAGGTGTAGACCTATGGGGGTTGCATTTGTATGTGAGATAGACCTCTGTTGGTGTATAGTCGTACCCTTTATGGGTAATTAACTCAGCATAGCCGTAGGTTCTTCCCACTCTCAGCTCTCACCTGTGGCTCCAAGCATATGTCAACGCGCGACAGCGGCCACACCCCGGTCTACCGCGTCGACTGGCGGGCTAACCAGGTGAGGGTAGCCGGTGGATTTGAAACCCCAGCATGTAACGTACGTCTGAGCTCGGAGGGCGACGCGAAGGAATCCACCAGCTGGTTCAACTGGCAGAATGGCGGGTTTAGCAAAGCCATGGAACGCTTAGAGCATGGCAAGACACGTAAGACGCGATGGTCATCCATTGTTCAAGCATCTTGACCTTGTGTTGCTATAGGACCAGCAGGATCTGGAGAAGAGAGTGAGGACGACGCTGCACAACTCATCCTCACTTAAATTTAATTCACGCACAATTCGTAATGTCATATTTTTATCCCTCTCACCCTAATACGACACAATAGCTTCTTACCTGCAGTCAATGTTGTTACGCTACCCGGACGCTCCTGTGTTTGTTATGGGCGACTTTAACAGCTGCACGTTGGATACTGCGTTACCGTCATTTCATCAATACGTTCATGTGCCAACAAGGAACAACAAGACAATAGATTTATGCGATGGGAATATTCCCAGTGCTTACTCCGCTCGTGTTCACCCTCCCCTCGGTCGTGTCGATCTCAATGTCATCAACCTCATCCCAGCGTATCGACAACTGTTGAAGAGAGTCAAGCCGACCAAGGTCAAGGTTCGACAATGGACTCAGGATGCCACCATGCAACTCCAGGGATCTCTGGCTTGCACAGATTGGGGTGTGTTTGCACCTGATTCCGTGAAATTAAATGAACATGCTTCTATCATTACGGACTACATTGAGTTATGTCCGGTATTTCAACCACTGTTTAAACAGTCTGTGGATATAGGTGTGATTCCTATTATCTGGAAAACGTCTATAGTGGTACCCGTCCCTAAAATGTCATCACCGTCAGAGTTAAACCACTTCAGACCTGTGGCCCTAACGTCCATCGTCATGAAATGTTTTGAAAGACTGATTTTGTCTCACATTCTCCCACATGTTCAATCTCAACTGGACCCGTATCAGTTCGCTTATCGTTCCAGAAGAGGCACTGGCGATGCAATAGCTTGCCTTCTACACAAACTATTTGAACATATGGAGACAGCTGGTAACTATGCTCGAATCTTATTTATAGATTTCAGTTCAGCATTTAATACAATACAAAGGCATGTCATGATTGATAAACTACAGAAACTAGAAGTTCCAGCCGCACTTGTTCACTGGGTTTTCAATTTCTTAAGCAATCGCCCGCAGTGTGTTCGAGTTGTGTTCTGAGTCCATTTGTGTACATCTTGTATACAAATGATTGTCGGAGTGTTGATCCATCTACCAAATTTGTGAGGTTTTCTGATGATACAGCCATGCTCGCTCTTTTGAGTGATTTTGCCTCACACCAGTAATATCTTTCTTCAGTGGTACGTTTCTGTTGTTGGTGCAGTAACAATTTTTTTTCTGCATCTGAATGTTTCCAAAACGAAAGAAATGTGCATCGACTTCCGTCGTAATAGAATTGTCATTAGTCCTATTGTCATCAACGGTGAACCTGTGGAACAGGTTGATTCATTCAAGTACCTCGGTGTTATGTTAGATGACATTTTTTCATTTACAGAGCATGTTATTACAGAGCATGTTACAGCCGGGCAAAAGAAGTCTCAGCAGCGACTGCACGTTCTTCGAAAGTTACGAGCTTTCTACGTTGATCCACTACTTCTTCTACGCCTTTACCGTAGCATAATTGAGCCTCTTAACCTACTGCAGCATTTGTTACTACCCTGCTCTTTCTGTGAAAAACCGTAACAGGCTTCTGAAAATCTAACGTTTCTGCCAAGATCATTGGTTTACCTACACCAAAGCTCTCCGAAATAATCGACCATGCAATTTTTAGTCTGATGTACTTCCGTCTCAGAGGAGATACCGTTGTATAAAATGTAAAACATCTCGCTATAGCAGGAGTTTTGTGCCTGTGGCCATTAGAATGTTGCATGCTAAATGAGTCGTATTTATGTCACCCGGTTGAATTGTTGTTATAGTGGATACATCTGGAAATTCATTTGCATTTTCTTGTGACCATCCCATATATTTTAGATGTGATCATGAGTTGTAAGATCCTTTTTAAGGACAATAAAGTGATTTGATTGATTGATTGATTGATTGATTGATTGATTGATTGATTGATTGATTGATTGATTGATTGATTGATAATCTATATCCTCGTCGAGTGTGGGTGCACTGGAAGCCATAGTCGCGAACCTACATGTTAGGCGTCTGCAACGGAAAACAAGGATATCCCTCTGTGATTATCACGTACGTAGGACTGGCGATTTCCCTTTCGGTTATACATATGGATTATTTATGCATCTTTGAACTTTTGAGGGATACGTTTAGAAGACCGGAGAGACGGTGGAGAGACGAACTAGACGACTATTAGAAGGGTACCATATCGCAGAGGATAGCGCAATATAGGCAGATGTGGAAGCATCATGCTGAGGCCTTCGCTCAAACACGGAACACTATGGCTGCATAATGATGGCTGACAACGCCTTGGGTGCATTCAAGACTGTGTTTATAAGCAGCAAGTTTTGTAAGCACACAATTTAAGGAGGTGGCCGTAGCTGTTGCATTTACCTACGCCATGTCTGCCGATGAATACATTACGTGTATTACAGCATATTACATTTTACTGCCGACAAAACTGTCCCTGATTGTTGACTTTTTTTTATAACCACATACTGCACGACCGAATTCTTCAATACGTTCGTCATGCGTGTTCTTCACAAAGACAGTCTTTAACGTGGCGCATTACTCGGTTCCTTGTAAGTGCATAGTTTTGTTCTGTACCATTCCCTTTGTTAGGTGACACCCACAACCATTTCCTGTGCTGTAACATCAGGTTTTAAACCGACTTCCGCCGGATCACGAAACGGAAGTTTGGGCGGCGCAGTGTATTTCGGGAAAGAGTGGACTAGGTTACTTAGTTGTATTAGTAATTATTTCCCAGCTATCAAAATAACGTGGTGGCAACGTTATTTTGTCCCCATGGTCATCACGTGGTATATAGCTATTAAGACATTCTTATGTGATAACCACGCAGTAGAGTAGCAAGAGGCCACGACACTCCAACCCCGGAAAATTAGGAGGGTATGGAAGACAAGACCAAAAACTGACAGCTTGATTAATAGAGTAACGAAGTACAGAGGATATATTTATAGTGATACCTGAGAAGGACCTCCCTTCCCAGTGGCGTATCCCATGCGTACTTATGTTCTATAATAGCGCACCTTTGAGGCCGAAAATACGTTGCCGTAGAAATGTTAATAAGCAGCAACATTATTTACACGTTGTGAAGTGTCTGGTTGAATGTGAACACTTCAACATCTACGTTTATGTACAGATGTTTCATCAGAGTAAGTAACTAATTGTTTATATTTGTCATGTTTCTTGTCATGCTACATCCCCAAACCTGCAGACAAAGAAATAATTTCCTCGCACTACAAGGAACAAATATCAACAGTTAGTCACCTACTCTTATATATGGGCTGTGGGTTCGTTTTTCTAGATCATTGTATTATGTCATTTTCTCTTTGTTTCTTGCTTTGACGGTTTGTAATTGTTTACAGCATTCGCTGACTAGTCTGCCAAAGCGACCTTTCTGGGTTGGCACTTAGGGTGGTCACTGCCTGGGTGTTTGTCGTCCTCGGTGGTTCGTTTACGTCCCAAATTGAGAGGTAATTCATGAGAGATATTGTTCAATGTTGAGAGCTGTTCTATGAATATTTGTGTAGAACTGACAACTACATTGGTCACATATATATATATATCATATATATATATATATATATATATATGTATAATATAGGTACATCGTTTGTCTGGATGCCGGATGGCCCCCTCCAATGGAAAATCCTGGCTACACCACTGCCCAGTCCAACCCTTTGGCAAAGTGTAGAATCTGGACTAACCTCAATTTTACCTTTATATTTAGCCAACATTGTGATACTTTATGTCATAAATTCACTCATTTAACATCATCTTTGTTTCATAAACCGCACTTTTGAAGCCGAAAAGACGGTGGTGTTGGCAAAATGTTTGTTGCTAATGCCAAGCGCACGGTTTGGTAACACATGGCTGCTTGCAGCTGGCACAAATTGGAGCAATACTTGGGTTTATTAAATGTGTCTAAAATGCAATATTTGTAAAACAAAATATTCTTGGGAATGATGAATCATTATTATTTGGATATATATTGTCCAGTGTTTTAGGTTCATTCTTGCAAGAAAATATTTTAAATCTTGCATTTATTGGCTGCCACAATATACCCAATGTTCACTAAACAAGTGTACTTTGGGAACTGTTGCAGCATGCTGGAAAGATGGAGAAAGGTTAGGATTAGGGCTTTAACTGTTCATATTGATTCACAAAACAGTAACTAGATTGAGATGACCAATGATGCTGTCAGGTGACATTAGTACTTAAATTTCTATGCAAATCAACATTTGGAAGTAGCAAACAGAATCTAACCCATCTCTTAAAAATAACACCACATTCAAGTTCACCAAGAAAGATGTAACTCAAAAAATATAAACTTTACAATTTTTATTAATGTTGCCTATTTATATTACAATGTCACCCACTGTATATGCACTGTTGTCGAATATCAGTAATTCATATTGAAATGTCTACTTAAAAAGTTTGATCTGATTGAGATGTCTCTATGGTAAGTCTTTGAACTGCTCCAGTCTCCGGTGCATCAGTTCCTCTCTCTTCTTCAGCCAGGAGGGTTTGTAGCTCGTCTCACGTGGATGAGGGGAAACACAGACTTCTCCGGCTCCTTGAATGGATGCACCATCTTCATCTTGATCTTCATCACTTCCTCTGCCAGCTCCTTCTTGTCCCTGTAGCGGTCGTAGTATCTGGCAAACAAGCACGATTCTTTATATATATATATATATAATATATATATATATATATATATATATAGCATACTGGCACAAGGGTAGAGCTTGACTAAGAGAACCCGGGTTCAAATCTTGTGCTGCAGTGTGAAACCATGGGCAAATGTTGTTCATGCTACATTGCTTCAGTTCACTCAACTGTACGAATGGGTACCTGGCTATAGACAATAGTGGATATTAGTATGAGCAACCTTCGCACATTTATTGCAGCGTGGCTCGAAGCTTCCCAGAGAAGTCGAGATGGTGTTTGATATATCAGGTCTACCCACAAGTAAAGCATTTTGAGCAGTCCTGAGGACTTGATACTGTGCTATATAAAAACGTACCTTTACAACTATTAAATTTCATGCCATTCCCATGCTGTGTTCAGGTTTCCATTAAAAATAAAATAATTGACTGCTATTGTGCATGAAGTCATACTATATGTACTAGCCTACACCCACTGAGCAAATTAATCACAGGCAGTGGTTACAAAACAACCACTACTGTGATTTGATCATCTAAAAGTTGTTCCCACAATGGCATCCTCTGGAACAGTTTATGATGATTTCTGATTGCCAGCAGTATGAATATATCTAAAAACAAAGGCAACATATTATACATCAGAAGGACATGATACATGCAGAAAAAAAGGTTGGGCTCTTGACAAGCCAAAGGCTTCCTTGTCCACTTTTCAGCTAGTTAATCTGCTGGATTGCAATCACATTCAGTCAGGATAAAATGTTGCTAGAAACTGAGTTAGTGTGAGTTGGTGACGGCTGACACATACCTGTCAAACGGCTGTCGATGGGGATACCTCACGGGCAGTGGATGGTAGAACTGGGGGTGAACATACTCAAAGCTTGGCTCTCTCATGTCTGCAACAAACAGGTCACGTGATAAAGTCATTGCGTACATTCCATGACCCACATTGCAAGGTAAGTTTGTATACAACACAGTAACCTATCCTTAGGACAGTACAAACCACTGTACAGTTTACTCCCTGGCAGACCTGTTCCATCAAACACCATCTCGCTTTCTCATGAAAGCATTCAGCTGCAATTGCTGCAATTAATGCAGAAAGATTATTCTTACAATAATATTCACCATGGTAATAGCCAGGTACTCATTCGCACAGACGAGTGAACTGGAGCTATGTAGAATGAAAGAACTTGCCCAAGGCTCAACACAGCAGTAAAGGATTTCACCCCAGGTTCTCCAAGTTGAAAAGCTATTCTAATTTACCTTAAAACTACCAACTGTAAACAATAACAAAACAATTGTAGTTGGGTGCAAAGCAGTTATATTAATTTACATAGCAAGGCAAAACATATAAAGCCCAGACCGTTCTATTACCAGTATATAAAGACATAAGCAGACCAACATTACATGTATAACAAGTGAACATTGTTACAGCAGGGATCAGTCACTTAGCGAAACCCATACAAGGCTTTCAGAACAATTGTTCCACTCAACTGACAAATAAATATGCCATGTCATCCCCAAAGTATCACCAGCAACATAATGAATACAATGTGCCTCACCTGCCTGTCCTAAATGTCACCATGGGGACACAATAACAGAAAATCACTCCTACCTACCTACCATAAAATATCCCTCCAGAAAATAATAAAATAAAGCCTGTAAGAATATCCAAAAACTTCACATAATGTATCTGAAAACACACTTATTCTGAAAAGCCCTAAGATTGCTTCTCACACAGAACACGCTGACACACACCTAGGATGTTGTGGTAGACATCCTTCACAGAACTGTCCCACTCGCTCTGGAAGAAGGCGAGACCCATGGGCACGACCTGACTCTCCAAGTCCTTGTAGAAATCAACCATGCGGAACGTCCGCTCCTTCAGACTGGTGCTGCAGCAGAGACATCAAGTGTGACATTGACTGTGTGACGTGGTGCAGCAGAGACATCTAGTGTGACACTGACTATGTGACGTGGTGCAGCAGAGACATCTAGTGTGACACTGACTATGTGACGTGGTGCAGCAGAGACATCTAGTGTGACACTGACTATGTGACGTGGTGCAGCAGAGACATCTAGTGTGACACTGACTATGTGACGTGGTGCAGCAGAGACATCTAGTGTGACACTGACTATGTGACGTGGTGCAGCAGAGACATCTAGTGTGACACTGACTATGTGACGTGGTGCAGCAGAGACATCTAGTGTGACACTGACTATGTGACGTGGTGCAGCAGAGACATCTAGTGTGACACTGACTACGTGACGCAATGCAGCAGAGACATCTAGTGTGACACTGACTATGTGACGCGATGCAGCAGAGACATCTAGTGTGACACTGACTATGTGACGCAATGCAGCAGAGACATCTAGTGTGACACTGACTACATGATGCGATGCAGCAGAGACATCTAGTGTGACACTGAATACATGACGCGATGCAGCAGAGACATGTAGTGTGACACTGACTACGTGACGCAATGCAGCAGAGACATCTAGTGTGACACTGACTACGTGACGCGATGCAGCATAGACATGTAGTGTGACACTGACTACGTGACGCAATGCAGCAGAGACATCTAGTGTGACACTGACTACGTGACGCGATGCAGCAAGACATTAGTGTGACACTGACTAGTGACGCAATGCAGCAGAGACATCTAGTGTGACACTGACTATGTGCGATGCAGCAGAGACATCTAGTGTGACACTGATACTGAGCATGCAGCAGAGACATCAGTGTGACACTGACTAGTGACGGTGCAGCAAGACATTAGTGTGACACTGACTAGTGACAATGCAGCAGAGACATCTAGTGTGACACTGACTAGTGACGCGATGCAGCAGAGACATCTAGTGTGACACTGACTATGTGCGATGCAGCAGAGACATCAGTGTGACACTGATATGAGCGATGCAGCAAGACATTAGTGTGACACTGACTAGTGACCATGCAGCAGAGACATCTAGTGTGACACTGACTATGAGCGATGCAGCAAGACATTAGTGTGACACTGACTACTGAGCATGCAGCAGAGACATCTAGTGTGACACTGATAGTGACGCAATGCAGCAGAGACATCTAGTGTGACACTGATAGTGACGCATGCAGCAGAGACATCTAGTGTGACACTGACTAGTGACGGTGCAGCAAGACATTAGTGTGACACTGACTATGAGGTGCAGCAGAGACATCTAGTGTGACACTGACTATGGCGATGCAGCAGAGACATCTAGTGTGACACTGACTAGTGACGCATGCAGCAGAGACATCTAGTGTGACACTGACTATGTGACGTGGTGCAGCAGAGACATCTAGTGTGACACTGACTATGTGACGTGGTGCAGCAGAGACATCTAGTGTGACACTGACTATGTGACGCGATGCAGCAGAGACATCTAGTGTGACACTGACTATGTGACGTGATGCAGCAGAGACATCTAGTGTGACACTGACTATGTGACGTGGATGCAGCAGAGACATCTAGTGTGACACTGACTATGTGACGGGTGCAGCAGAGACATCTAGTGTGACACTGACTACGTGACGCGATGCAGCAGAGACATCTAGTGTGACACTGACTATGTGACGCGATGCAGCAGAGACATCTAGTGTGACACTGACTATGTGACGCAATGCAGCAGAGACATCTAGTGTGACACTGACTACGTGACGCGATGCAGCAGAGACATCTAGTGTGACACTGACTATGTGACGCGATGCAGCAGAGACATCTAGTGTGACACTGACTACGTGACGCGATGCAGCAGAGACATCTAGTGTGACACTGACTACGTGACGCGATGCAGCAGAGACATCTAGTGTGACACTGACTACGTGACGCAATGCAGCAGAGACATCTAGTGTGACACTGACTACGTGACGCGATGCAGCAGAGACATCTAGTGTGACACTGACTATGTGACGCAATGCAGCAGAGACATCTAGTGTGACACTGACTACGTGACGCGATGCAGCAGAGACATCTAGTGTGACACTGACTACGTGACGCAATGCAGCAGAGACATCTAGTGTGACACTGACTACGTGACGCGATGCAGCAGAGACATCTAGTGTGACACTGACTATGTGACGCAATGCAGCAGAGACATCTAGTGTGACACTGACTACGTGACGCGATGCAGCAGAGACATCTAGTGTGACACTGACTACGTGACGCGATGCAGCAGAGACATCTAGTGTGACACTGACTACGTGACGCGATGCAGCAGAGACATCTAGTGTGACACTGACTACGTGACGCGATGCAGCAGAGACATCTAGTGTGACACTGACTAGTGACGCGATGCAGCAGAGACATCTAGTGTGACACTGACTACGTGACGCAATGCAGCAGAGACATCTAGTGTGACACTGACTACGTGACGCGATGCAGCAGAGACATCTAGTGTGACACTGACTACGTGACGCGATGCAGCAGAGACATCTAGTGTGACACTGACTACGTGACGCGATGCAGCAGAGACATCTAGTGTGACACTGACTACGTGACGCGATGCAGCAGAGACATCTAGTGTGACACTGACTACGTGACGCGATGCAGCAGAGACATCTAGTGTGACACTGACTACGTGACGCAATGCAGCAGAGACATCTAGTGTGACACTGACTATGTGACGCAATGCAGCAGAGACATCTAGTGTGACACTGACTACGTGACGCGATGCAGCAGAGACATCTAGTGTGACACTGACTACGTGACGCGATGCAGCAGAGACATCTAGTGTGACACTGACTATGTGACGATGCAGCAGAGACATCTAGTGTGACACTGACTACGTGACGCGATGCAGCAGAGACATCTAGTGTGACACTGACTATGTGACGCAATGCAGCAGAGACATCTAGTGTGACACTGACTACATGATGCGATGCAGCAGAGACATCTAGTGTGACACTGACTATGTGACGCGATGCAGCAGAGACATCTAGTGTGACACTGACTATGTGACGCGATGCAGCAGAGACATCTAGTGTGACACTGACTACTGTGACGATGCAGCAGAGACATCTAGTGTGACACTGACTATGTGACGCAATGCAGCAGAGACATCTAGTGTGACACTGACTATGACGCGATGCAGCAGAGACATCTAGTGTGACACTGACTACGTGACGCGATGCAGCAGAGACATCTAGTGTGACACTGACTACGTGACGCAATGCAGCAGAGACATCTAGTGTGACACTGACTAGTGACGCGATGCAGCAGAGACATCTAGTGTGACACTGAATACGTGACGCGATGCAGCAGAGACATCTAGTGTGACACTGACTACGTGACGCGATGCAGCAGAGACATCTAGTGTGACACTGAATACGTGACGCGATGCAGCAGAGACATCTAGTGTGACACTGACTACGTGACGCGATGCAGCAGAGACATCTAGTGTGACACTGACTATGTGACGCAATGCAGCAGAGACATCTAGTGTGACACTGACTACGTGACGCAATGCAGCAGAGACATCTAGTGTGACACTGACTACGTGACGTGGTGCAGCAGAGACATCTAGTGAGACAGTGTCTATGTGACATGATGCAGCAGAGATGTGTCATGTGAGACAGTGTCTATGTGACATGACGCAGCAGAGATCTGTCATGTGAGACAGTGTCTACGTGACATGACGGAGCAGAGATGTGTCAAGTGAGACAGTGTCTATGTGACATGACGGAGCAGAGATGTGTCAAGTGAGACTGTGTCTATGTGACATGACGGAGCAGAGATGTGTCAAGTGAGACAGTGTCTATGTGACATGACGGAGCAGAGATGTGTCAAGTGAGACAGTGTCTATGTGACATGACGGAGCAGAGATGTGTCAAGTGAGACAGTGTCTATGTGACATGACGGAGCAGAGATGTGTCAAGTGAGACTGTGTCTACGTCACTTGGTACAACTGCTGCAGTCTACAGAGCTGACCGACACTGGTGTCGGAACTGACACTTTGAAATCACTGCAAGAACACACAAGACACTGAATTAAAAACTTATTTAAGGGGTACCTCTATGACACCCTGAAAAAAGTATTGGTTATTTTTTTGAAATCCCCCCACGTTAGAGGTTGCTGCTGATATTAGGGTTCATAATGGATGTTAGACAGTTGTAATTTAATTGCTTAAATTAAAATGTTACTGTTTAATTCAACTGTCAACAGTGTTATGCATGTTTTTACCATTGTTCTCAGGTCTGCTGATTGATCATTTATGAACGCTCTAGGAAACTTCTGTGTGTACATCATTCAGAGGAAGAACATTTGGTTATAATAACAGTGAATTCTGCTGCCGTCTCAGTGTAGTGACAGAGTTCAGTGACCGTGTCCTCACCAGTTTGCTGGCCTCTGGTATTTGTCCAAGTTGATGGTTCCTGACTGTTTGAACAGCACAAAGATGTGTCGGTGGAAGCCAGTGCCCTTTGGCGGGAACGGCCTCAGGTAGTTGCATAGCACCTGACCCTTTGAGACATCCCCTCCAGGAATGTTTCCCCTACAAAGTCAGTCACATTCAATATTAATTACGATTGCAAAAATAGCAGCCCCCAAAACTTGTGTTAACACTAACAACAAGACAGCCATTAAAACAACAATGCACTTAATAAGGCTCCCATAAATAATTTTGTTAATGAATTGTAATGACACGTGTTCAAAATATTATAAATTACAAAATATGTTAGAGTGTTTATTTAACACTTTATCAATCACAGATGTATGTATATAAATACAATGTATACTGTTGTTATGTTATCAATACATCAATGTATGAAAACATTAATAAATTCAATATCAATAATAGCTTTGAACATGGCATAGCTTGATTCATGTGTTAAACACATACAGGGTCTAGCACGGGAATATTTGTGAAAATGTTCAGGTAGCTGCATTCACTGACTGGGGATCCCAAACCATAGAATATATTGCAGTAAACAGGCATGTCAAAGCGTCTACTCACACCATCCAGTGCAAGTACTCAGCGTTGTTATCTGTCAGGTGTCCATCTGGGTTGGTCATCACCAGTGTCCACAAGTCATCTGCACCCGACTCAAACATCACCTGGGGCTGAGACCTCGCCTGCAGCACAGCACACACAACAGTATTACACTATGGTACAAGTATCATGGCCTACCACAACAGTGTGGGTATTAAGTTGCGACAATGTGTGTCGTACCTGTTTGGATATCACAGATTATGTAAGCTTTAAAACAATATCTCATTTGTTTAAACAGCTTCTGCTTTTCTGAATTATTGCTAAAGATTAACTTTTAAAAGGTGATATTTTGTGAAAAAATTATTTCAACAATACATGTAATATTGTTTTTATCTGTTGATGAAAATACATAAGACACTGGATGATTTCAAGGTAGGCATTTCTGCAAAAATAACAATAAAAATAGCAATTCCCTAATTATGATAAACGTTCAAATTCCTCAAAGAAACATGTAAATAAGCACATGAAATAAAACAAACAAAATGTGCACAGCATAGGCCACATATATGTCAATATGTTTCAGCACAACAACAAGTTAACATTACCATAATGTTTAAATAGCTTTACTGTAACATCCTTCCCCAAGCATTTGCGTGTTATACTGAAATGAAGCTGAGATAACGGATTATACACAACAAAAACATTATTGTGCAGACCTCTGAGGGAAGAATTGTATTGCCAGAGTGCACTGGTGTGACAAACTCGTCATCGTAGTCATACAAGACTTTCATGTCGACGACCGGGACAAAGAAAGCGTCACTGAAGAGGTCACGGTAGATGCCATAATGCTCTGCTAGCGCCCTCTTGTGGAGTGGTCCCCACTCATTCAGCCAACTCTCTTTCACCGTGTCAAGCGGAATTTCAACTAAAACACAATAGGAAGTTCATACCTAATATCTCCTTTAGCACGTCTTTCATGAGGTATTATAGATTTATATAAATATGTTTCAATTATAGAACATGTATTTAAGATGTAGCAATTTGTTTTGATTGCAGTAATAATATTCAATGTGTAAGGCCAGTTGGAAGATTTGCTGAACACTGCCTTTGTGATTTTCATATTATACATGATGCAGCCTGTGGCAAAAATGGGTACTTATAACTGATGGATTAACAAATACTTCCTAATGTAGGGGCCCACATTAATGACTATCATTTGCCCAACTGGCAGTGAAACAAATTGAATAGATCAGTAAATAAATGGCTGTTTGTTGTTAAAAAATAAACTGGCACAAAAGTGCCTGTGACTGACTTTGTGACTGAATTGATTCAAGAAACACTTTTTATTTATCCAAGACTGTAAGTAGACATTCTGAGATGTAATTATTAGACGCCATGCACTAGTAAATATGCATGGCCATGGCATCTGCATAAATTTCCATGCATATGCCACGGCCAAGCTATTATTGCTGTGATCCGCGTTGTGGCTGTGCTCAGTACTACCCTGGCCCTGGGTACTCACACTGCCTGAGGCGGACGGCCTGCTCCAGCTCTGGCTGAGACCGCTTGTTCTTCCACATCTCCAACTTCTCCATCTGTGACACGGCTGGTGGCTTGCAGTCCACCCCAATGTTCACTGGCTTACTCAGTTCAGGATCCACTGGATACATCTCTGAGGCAGATCACATGTAGGCCGTTCACACGAAAGTGTTATATCAATTTTAGGGTATTATAATACACAGTATACATATCAATCGTCATGCCAGTTTTGAATGATTTCAACATCATTGCAATAATGATCCCTCCTGTAACTGATTAAATGTTGAGTCGATGCATTCTTGAATTTATACAATTAGCTTAATGCTGTTTTCACTGTCAACTGATTTGTTGACATCTGATCATCAAATGGCTACCTTCGAGCTAGCATTCAATTCATTCCCCATGTACTATGTAAATAAAATATTATACAACATAATTGAATACATGCCATTCAGGGAGCAATATACAGACTGACAATATACTCACCTTGTTAACAGAAACACACAATCTAAATACCATAAGCGGATAGTCCAACTGATTAAACGTTCATAATACCAGTCTAAGACTAATTATAACCAAACTGGCATGAAATGGTGACCATATACAACATTTATGTTTAACACTGGAAATCAACAGTGACTCATGATGTACCATTTCAGAATCAGATCATCGGTGTGACACACATTGCATTACATATAGATTAACACAAAGAGACTGGTGGAATTATACTACACTGAAGAAAATGCTACATCTCAAAAACACTAAAAATGCTACAATGGCATTTATACATTTTCAAAACACTATCTCGGTGTTTTCACCTTACTAGCCTTACTACCCTACCCGTCTCTGCTTGCTTGGGTGGCCATTTTTTGTGGAAGATGTGTTATGCACAGGTTCTTATTAAGATTTAGAATTACTATAGTCACTGCTGGTTTTCAAACATCATGCCGATGTGAAATTTTGTGCAGACATGGCTCAGGATGGCTGTTTAGGTCAGTCGACTAATGTTTAGTAATAATTTATGTCAACAGTAGGGTCTTCCAGAAAATAAAAATTGTACGTCATGCTTTGAATTGCTTTCACAAAACAGTCATACTTTTAGTGTGCATAAAAGGAAGCTTCCTGGCGAGAATTGCACTTTGATATATAAATACAGAAGGTACATGCAGAATGAATTGAGCACTCATGAATACTGGGATAGCCTGGCCCTGGATATGTCATATCGGGTCACCCGGTGCTTAGAGGAAGTTAGAGCACAACACTGATATGTCCAAAAATTGCAATTATAAGACTATAATCCTCAATGCAGCCAAGTATAACCATGATTGACCAAGAATCCTATTTTGTAGATAACTTGAAAAGCTTTAACATTGATTTTCTCATAATTTGAAAAATGGACATACGCCCATGGTTATGCAAGACTGAGTCTAAAGGGATATGGTCGGAATGCCCCTCTGCCTGAATGCCCCAGTCGCAATGCCCCTACTGCCTAGTCGCAATGCCCCAATCGCAAAGCTCCAACTGCGAAGTCACAACGCACCCACATTTAGGAACACTGTGGTCGCAATGCTCCATTTTTTTTTCAGCGGCAATATATATATATAATACTAACATATTTTTGTTAGATTATTGAATGTAAAATCTAACAACTTTGCATGATATTTTAGCACAGTTGAACACAAAAGTGATTTAAAAAGTGAGAATTTGATTAAATTAACATATATACAATTAAAGTGATATAAACATGTAACCATGACGCATGAGCAGGATACCTTTTAGGCTGTTGCTATATAACTGTTAATTACTATGTGTAATCGATATTAATTTTCATGATAGGTTATACAATCGCACGAATATAAAACATATTGGAGAAATATATGGAGACAAAATATAAATTAAGTTATACTTCCAATAATGTACAGAAAATTTACGAAATGTAATTTTTATATTCATTATGCATTTAATATATAATGTTGTAATATCTATAATTGTATTATATACATAGGTTTGACAATAATAAAAAGTAATGTTTTAACAATAGTAAATCACTGGGACATTTCGACAAAAAGTGGTGCATTGCGACTATACTGTTGGAGCATTGCGACTTCGCGGTTGGAGCATTGCGACTTTGTGATTGGTGCATTGCGACTAGGCTTGAGGCATTCCGGACGTGGGGCATTCAGGCAAAGGGGCATTCCGACTATAATCCATTCTAAGCACTTGATATGTCTGACAACTAAGTAAGTTTGGAGGATAACCATCTCACGGCATCATTATAAATTATATTTCGTATTAAGAAATTCAGGTAGGCCTATATCATCCTTGGAAGTGAGAGTTAATGTCGAATCACCAAATGTTATATACAAATTAGAATAGTGATGTACAGCCAAATTAAAACGGGCGATAATATGGCGATATCAAAGGGCGCGACCGCTTAGTCTCCGGCGTCTATTACCTTCCATTCTCTCCTGGAAATTCTTACATTCCTCTAAAGGCAGTGGGTCTAGTTGTTTCCCGATGTTTCCCCCTAACCAGTCAGGCGGCACAATCGAATAATTTCTAACAAATAAACGATCTGAGGCGGCTTTAAAAAGCCGCCTGCAAGAGCAACATCGCATCACGTTTACTGCAGACGCCATGTTACATGTGTCGCGCTGATTTGTTGTCCATCGTAAAATCCCGTACGTTGTCCTACAATCTTTGCTACAACTCCAGCAAAACTCTTAGTAATTAAATAATATTTATATATGTAGTTTCTACAAATATTTGTTTTCCAATATATATTTCACATATGTATTTTTGGGCTAACAATTATATTTTTAACAATCTTTTTTTAATATAAAAAGAACAAATCATTAAAGCCGTACACATGTAGTTTGGGAATTAAGATAGCTTGAATAAATAAATAAACAACAATACGGGATTTAATGTATGAGTACATGACGTACTTAAATTAATCCATGTTATTAATGTTTCATTCTGAGCTAAAAAAATAATTTAAACTGTTTCTAAGAAACCGTAGGCCTAAAATGAAGAGATTCCCTTTCTTTATTATACTTGATACTGTATGTATATATATATATATATATATATATATATATACATATATATATATATAATATATATATATATATATATATATATACATATATATATACATCACGCTGGCATTTGATGTTGCCAAGAAGTTATGCTTTAAAAATTACCATGTCTGTGCAACAGAATAATAGAGATAATGTACGCAGATGGAAATAAAATGTATTGCACTGTCTTACCTGGAACTTGCATATTGTGTAAAAAAAATGAATGGTTGAGAAGAAAGTAATATATATATATATATATATATATATATATATATATGTTGATTTACTGGAAACTTATATTTAAAAGATAGGCACTCTCGGAACACAACATAAAACTATCAATTTGCTAAGGAGTTCCACTTTGCCCAACCTGCTTATAATTATTAATAAAATTAAATAGTTGAAAGTACATATAAAGTACAAGCTGTACATAAGTGTACGCCTATGTGTTGCTCTCAGGATCCTACATTCATCCAGTTTCATGGAATTTATAACCTATTTGAAGATCAATTATATTACTGCACACATGTGCACACCCACCCACCCACCCAGCCATCCACCTACACACACACGACTACACCCACCCACCCACTCTAAACATATATTTAACAAGTCCACCATTTGGTACACAATTCATGAATAAAACAAATGAAGATTGTAATTATTGTGAGGTTGAGGCCTAGTGGTTTAATATACTTCAAAAGAATACAGAATCCTTTCATCATAACACAACAAAGAAGCATATAATTACAGTTACTTCATGTTTAAATAGTCTTATTTGAAATGAAATCTAAAGCACTGAGCAATGCATTTTGTAGATATATATATATATATATATATATATATATATATATATATATATATATATGTATATTAAAATATGTAGATTATCAACAATGTGATCATTTATATCTAAACAAACTTAAAGAAATATGCTAACATGTACACTTTTCAGCTCTGCTTCTAATATAGACACATATATCTAAGGATATAAATAAAAACACTAAGCTCAGAAAATATTAAAGACATTATATCTACATATTTTTTAGTTATTTATTTTAATTATCTGTATATATCAGTACCCGGTACATTTTGTAGAACTATCCCATTCTTTATATATATATATATATATACATATATATATTTATACATGTATATTATATATATATATATATATATATATATATATATATACTGCTTAGGTGTGTTACAGTTTGTTGGCACATAAAGTAGTACTAAGTAATTCCAATAGTCAGATGCACACATGGACTGAAAACATTTGATGATGGTTGTAACACCATCCAGAAGTGAAGTGCACATGTACTACAGATAAATGTCCTTACCTCGACACAATTATAGCAGAAGAACTTTCCAAAACGACTGTACATAAATAGCATCTGAACATCTCATTGCAGTATAAAATTTAGTCGATCATAGCATTTTCCTCCACATTTTCAGCAACCTGATTTGTGCGGTTATTGTCATTAACTACATCATTATTTTCTGAGTTTTCTAGCTGTGTTGGATCAGCTTTAGATGTAGGGTCTTCATTCACATCTTGGGATTCTGCCTGATAACTGTCGGCATTTTCGTCATGTGTTTTATCTTCATCAGTCTGTGCTGTTGTCACAATGTCACTGTGTTCCGGTGACTGCCAGGCTTGCTCCGGTTCTGCGTCATTAGGCCTAAGATTGCCTTGTGATCCCTGCATCAAATACATCAATAAAATATCTGAAGATACCTGCTCTGCTCTCAAATATACATGATTACTGCAAATACCTATGTATGTATATAGAGAGCTCATCAAAACACATCAGCGCAATGACTCAGGGATAGAGCTTCGGACTCTCGACTACGAGAACCTGGGTTCAAATCCTGTGCAGCGGTGTTAAAGATTGGGCAAGTATTTTTACTCTACATTGCTCCAGTTCACTGTATAAATGAGTACCTGGCAATAGACAGTGGTGGATATGTATACGAGCAGCCTTCGCGCATTAATTGTAACATATGGTTGGATGCTTCCCTGAGAAGCCGAGATGGTGTCTGAGTGAACAGGTCTGTCAGGGAAGTAAAGTGGAAAGCGCTTTGAACAGTCCCGAGGACTGGATACTGCGCTATATTTTCTGCAGAATGCAGTGTTTTTTTTAAATATCTGCCCAACAGATAAATAACATTATTAAATTAGTAGATAATGATATTACGCATTTATAAAGAAACCATGCCATCTGATAAACAATATAGTAGCAATTATATGAAATCAGTAAACCAGTAACTGCCTCATTGAAATAAAAATGGACCGAGAGCTCCTGCAGTCATTTGGACTATAATAATGAGTTTGTAATCAGGACTAAAATGTGTTTTAGGGAACCATAGTCACTGCCCAGCCTCTTCACCGTAATCATCTAATTGGCATTTTCTCTGATTATTCATATGGGACGACCTGGATCACTGCCACAGTTTAGTTATTAGTGGTTTTAGACAATATATTTATTTTATATGTTTGTCACGTACAGGTGACAATATACACTAGTCACACACTTCAACTTTACACAATTCCACTTGCATTTACAGGAAATCAATAGTTCTGAAGATACAGTTTAATTCAAATTTGCAGAAGCAGCTGCCATTGGCCTGCTACATATGGAATACCAGTTAGCTAAGCTTTCCAGGCAGTCCACCTGGCCCCCAGTGTGTGGCTGTGTGGCAGTCTCCAATACACATGTAGAGTCAATTACCAATTAGCCATGGTTCCTGCCAGGCCACTTAGCCTCCAGAGTTAGGGTCAGTGAGAGTCTCTAATACATACCCTGTAATCGTATTGTTTCCCAGGCAGACTCAGACAAAATTAGGACATGTACCCGGTATTTTTGCGGGGAGGCCCTGAGATATCCTTAGAAACTGACACCTGCTTCAAGACTCTACTGGTCGTGTGTGTAGTGCTATAGTCTTCCTTTAGTAAAATTTTATTGTGGTATTGTCTATGGTCAGTGTACGTCATAATAAACCACATAACCACATATGTATTGAATCCATATTTTCACTGGTGAAATGGAGAAAACAAACCTGTTTATCTGACATGGCTGAGGTGTCTGCTGGTGCTGTCATCTTGGTTGGCTTTGAGATATCCTTAGAAACTGACACCTGCTTCAAGACTCTACTGGTCGTGTGTGTAGTGCTATAGTCTTCCTTTAGTAAAATTTTATTGTGGTATTGTCTATGGTCAGTGTACGTCATAATAAACCACATAACCACATATGTATTGAATCCATATTTTCACTGGTGAAATGGAGAAAACAAACCTGTTTATCTGACATGGCTGAGGTGTCTGCTGGTGCTGTCATCTTGGTTGGCTTTGTCTTGCCAGTCAATGGCTCTGCAACAGTTAGTAATACTGTTTTAAATCCTGCTTAGTGGACTGATGCTTTGTATAACAATAATATAGTAACATACACAAATAAAATATAAACAACTTTGTCAACCACTAATATGACAGACAATATTAACATGGGCAACCTGCCTATAAAAAAGCCTTAAAGCCCATTGTATTTACTTTGGCTCTCTGTGTTCTGTTGGCTTGTGGGAGTGACTGGTCCATCGCAGCTGCAAACTCCGACATGTTCGGTCGTTCTTGTGACTTCTGCGAGGGGTGGATTTGATGGGACTGGTGTTTGACGGACTGACGAATGAGCTGCACTTTGTGACGTTGGTGGCCGCAGGGTTGGTGTCGTCATCTGGAATAATGCACCATGTTAAATACCATGATATCCCACCCAGCTATTGTGCATGTGCCCAAATGGTAATCATTAATTCAACTTAAGGATGACAAGACAAGCCATCGAAAGGGTAAACCCAAATATGAAACAGAAAGGGAAAGGGAAGACAGCCATAAAACATGGCACACGTGTATTCAGTTTGACAGGAAAACCTTTTTGTTTTTACACATGCTCAACCAGTAGCTAATGTGTCCCACTGGTTTATCATCCTACATGTGAACAAATACTTTCTGATATACACTTCACCCACTAATGTACTTGGTGTCATTTAGTTCATCTGTCTCTAGAGCAAGATACATGTATTGTAATATAAATGATTGCATTAAACACAGCTGCACAGGTAAGACTAGTGAATAAAGCAACTAAAATTAGTCCAGATTTTATTAGACTTAATATATGAAAAGCAGCTAAGAAATGTTGCTTAATAACACTAGAAACATAAAAATTTAGAGAAGATAACATAGTAATTTTGCTATGGTACTGAATGGTTGCAGACATTTTAGAAAACATCAGTGGAAATCATGCGGTACTAGAAAGTAATCTTTCCTCACCTCCCTTTCACGATTTCGACCAAAGTATTTATTCACTTCATACAGCATGCTGCAAATAAAACAAATGGTTTGTTAACTATACTGATCACACGTTTGAGTACTGCGAGCATTGGGAGAACTATTGATAGGACACTATCGAACAAAAGGACTGAACGAATACTTCAACAAGTATCCCTGTACAAAGGTAGCAGAACTGGCCCAATACTGGCAAGTACCGTACATACTATTAAATGTATCGTAAATGTATAGTATAATAGCGTAAATGTATAGTACAATGACCTGGCTAAAAAAATTGCCAAAGACTAGCCAGAATGTAGCATGCTGCACCACCTATGGAGTGCACCTTTGCTGTAATATTGACCCAGCAAAGCATGCCAGTAGACACCAAGTTCTGTACAAGCACTTGGCCATTACTGTTCCAACACAGTACCAGCACGAGTCAGTGATCGTACACAATACACGTCATCAACAAACGTTGATGACGGGCACAATACAATCATATTGATTGGACGAATGAAGATCGAAAATTAAACTACCCAGGGGTATGCTAGAAACCACAAGAACCCAGACACATACTACACATTTATGCACACAAGCCCAACATGTTTACACACACACACACACACACACACACACACACACACACACACACACACACACACACACACACACACACACACACACACACACACACACACACACACACACACACACACACACACACACACACACACACACACACACACACACACACACACACACACACACACACACACACACACACACACACACACACACACACACACACACACACACACACACACACACAAACCCTACCCATTCACACATGTTCATAGACACAATCCCTGACGTTCACACAGACATGCCCTATACGTTCATAGACACAATCCCTAACCATTCACAAAAACATTCCCTACGTGTTTGCAGACACAATTCCAACACATTCATACACACAAGCCCTACACATTCATACACACAAGCCTTACACATTTATACACACAAGCCCTACCCATTCATACACGCAATTCCAACACATTCATACACACAATTCCAACACATTCATACACACAACCTTACACATTCATACACGCAATTCCAACACATTCATACACACAACCTTACACATTCATACACACAAGCCCTACACATTCATACACATAAGACCTACACATTCATACACACAAGCCCTACACATTCATACACATAAGACCTACACATTCATACACACAACCTTACACATTCATACACACAAGCCCTACCCATTCATACACACAATTCCAACACATTCATACACACAATTCCAACACATTCATACACACAACCTTACACATTCATATACACAAGCCCTACACATTCATACACACAACCTTACACATTCATATACACAAGCCCTACACATTCATACACACAATGATGCAAGTCCACCTGAGTCCCCGGCCTTTGTGTGCTGCCCCCTTGCGGGCATGAGCGAGGTCCCGGAGTCCCTGAAGGGCGTCCTCCTCCACGTCATACTTGCCCTGGAGCCACACCTGGCGGCCAGACATGTAGTAGTGGTGCTCCATACGGTGTGTCTGCAACTACACAGTACACAGTCATGTACTTCTGGTAAAGTACACAAGTACATTTGTTATGCTACTTGTATAGTGGCTCAGGGGTATAGAGCGTAGGACTCTCAACTAAGAGAACCCCTGGGTTCGAAATTTGAATCCCGTGTTGCTGTGTCAAACATGGGGCAAGTTTTTCTCTCTACATTGCTCCAGTTCATTCAGCTGTATGAACGAGTACCTGACTATAGACAGTGGTGGATATTTGTGGTCAAATAGCCTTAGCGCATTAATTGCAGCATGGCTGGGATGCCTTCCGGAGAAGTCGAGATGGTGTCAGAGTGAACAGGTCTGCCAGGGAGTAAGTTGTAAAGCATTTTGAGCAATTCTGATGATTGGATATTGCGCTATATAAGAAGTAAATTTTCCTTTTTACTTTAGTTTTACTGGTTTCTAATTCAAGTAAAAATTAAGTACTTTGAAACACGATCACATCAAGTACAAACGCATTCAGTCACATACAAGTACTCTAAAATATATATGCATCAAGAACAATTCCACCACACCAAGTATGTGAATTGTGAAATATAAATTTATCAGATATAATTCCACTGTGTCTTAATTGTAATGTTCTACACTATTATAACACACAGATGGTCTCACGTTCAAAACGTTGCCTGCATCTACAGTAATGGCTGGGGCACTCTATGCTTGTGATCATTATAACAAAAACTACAAAAGTCTTTTATTAAACTGACTCCATAAATTACTTAACCTGTTTACCCGATATACATCTGATCAATAAATCTGATAAACTATCATCAAAATCAATGGAGGATTCTACAAGACACTAGCTGTGTGAACAGTGGGAAGATGATTTGGGGACATAGCAAGGGGCATTTCAAGGAGCGATCACCTCAATTAACTTCCGAGGATCAATTAAAAACCCAGTTGAATCTCACAGCATGATTCAACCAGTTGGAATCACAACCTGAGAGGGCGAACGTGATTTACCTCTGAGGTGCGTTTGAGGGTCCGACACCTTGAGAGCTCCATCTGCTCCAGTTGGAACCTCATGGCCTGGGCACTTCTGTTCCACACCCTGCCCTCTGACCGGGGGTAGTATGAGCCCGCTCTGGGGCCAATAGTCTGTGGAGGAGACAATGAAAGTCAGCACATAAAGAATGATTTCATAGGTGGACAAAGTCAACTCTTTTACAAGTTTACGACTATGTCAAAACAAGATTCTTTATTACTGTTTGTTAGTGCCTTTGTAGCTTCTTACGCTAACAAAATGAGATATACGATCAGCGGGATATAAATACGACTGAAGACTCTTCTGGGTCAGAAATGGAGGGCGGTTTATTATACGCTATACTGAACGGTCACTTCCGTTGACGTCACAGGCATATACAAATGACTGTTGATACACACAAACCGATCAGCATCACTAACAATTACAGTAAATACAAATATTAAATTTTGACTCATATCGATGTTTCGACAGCCACTGATGGTGGTGAAAATATCGATGCGAGTCGAAATTTATTAGTTGTGTAATAAAGAATCTTGTTTTAATATACTATTTTTCCAACTTGATGAACATTTTCATGAATACAAGTTTACCACAGGTTCAAACCACCACCACCCACATCAATAAGTGCTCGATTACCAATACGGTGCCAACTTGCAGTAACATATTTCACTCACCAGGTGGCACTATTGTAGCAGTGTATTTTTCCCATGCTACATGACCCGCACGCACTAAAACCACATTTATTTAGGTGGCTCCCACAAGAGTGACTATTTAGCCTTCGTGACAGTCTGCTACTCACAGACCTTCGAAAATGTCCAGGTAGACCTGTGCTTTTGTGCATGGCTGCCCACAATCCAGTCCAAACGTGCACAGAGTGAATAATGTACAGCTTTTTTTGTTTCTTTTTGCTCCTCAGATTTCTGCCAACCTATTCACCCATCCACCCTGATTTATACCTGTCCAAAACTAACTTTACCCATCCAAATGATGGGTCTCTAGATAAATCTATGCTTCTGGACCAACACTTGATAGTTGCATATACCATTCTTTCCTACCCTACAAGTATTACCAAAACTATATAAGTTTAGGTTTTACTGCTTATGAACTCATCTGTTGAGTGATATGCATACGGGCATAAATAAAACATGAGTCTATTTTTTCAAATGTGACCAGCTCTAAGAACACTGTCAAGAAACAACTCGTACTTCGTGCCAACGTTATAATTTATACACCAGCATTATGACACTCATTCTGTGGCAGCTTGATTCCACAAACACACGCAAGTACAGACAGACGCATAAACCAAATGGCACTAGCTGTTGACAAGTGCTGTGGCACTGCCAAATGATGCCACCATTCATGTTTGCTTGAACTGTCTTTATCCCATAAAATGGTACCGTCTAAAGATAATGTTAGTGCCCACTGCAAGGCCACACTGCTTTCCTTAAAGGGAGGGTTTTCCTTAAAGGGAGAGTAGTAATTTGTAACGGAAAGACTGCTGTTTAGAGTCAGACAGAGAAAGATCTACATCAACAAGATCCTGCTGCAGATGTTTAAAGCGTAGATGAAATGTTAATACACATTATACTAAATCCAGATTGACTGGGATAAGAAATCAAAGCTGATCAACTAGCAACCAAAGACATTCATGACTATATGAGAACAGGTGAAAGCTTAACACACTGGCTGCATGAACAATTTCTTAAAACAACTTTAGATGAGGCATACAAATGTTGGGGGAAATGACCTTTTAAAATACTCTAGGGTGCACAAACTCATAAATAATTACTATAAACTAGGCTAATCACTCTTGTTCACCCAATAGACCTATTGCAGTGCCTTAGGGTTATTGATTATATATCTGAGAATAATTATGATGCGTTTATGCAGGGATTTAAGTTGCCCTTTAAAGCTCGTTGCGTCATAAAATCCATACACCAGTAACCTGAACACTAGTAAGTGAGCCTGTTCTTGCCATAAACACAACACACACGGAACGCAACTTGTTCTGCCTAATTAACAATATGCATTTAATAATTAGTAATTGTCATGCAACGGTAGAGCAGCATGCAAAATAAGACGCAGATGTTGTGTAGAAAAGTTACGGAATATGTAATTATTAGTTGTCATGCACTGGTAGGTATGCATTGAAAATGTAATCTAGATACTACAGCAACGCTATTATTGCTGACAATCTACATATACCGGGTAGGTGGAGAAAAACATTTATCCACACAATGAATAAATTAAGTAATACTATAACAATAATAAAAATGCCACTTAATACAATGCACAGTGGTCTCTTTACAGAACGCTTCAAAGCATATGTTTGCATAACGCTCTGCTCTCTTCAAGGTTTCTGACGCCTGTCTGTGATTTAGAACATTGACTTTGCTGCCACTTTTCTAGGTTTTATCAATCATATCACCTTATGCTAGACTGATCTTGTTCACATAAACTGGTGCCAAATCAACTATAACCTCTGATAAAACCTCTAATCAACGTGTCTGTAGGAGTGTGTATACAAACAGATAAGACATATTCAACTTAACTTTTCAACAAACCCTTTTGTTACATAGATACAGGTTATATTAATTTCAATGCTAGAATATGAAATATGAGACACTGATTACTAGGGAATATGGAGATAAGTCATCTGCATATTGTGACTGGGCTTAGTTCAACTGGCTGTGCAATAGAAGGAACTAAGAATGGTGTTACCAGCAGTAGTTATAAGCAAAGGAATTTGAGACCCACGGAAACCCTCCAATCTGCCAATTAAACCAAGCGAATGATAAACTTCTCTAATTACCAATTGTACTTAGTAGAAGACAAGCTGACATTCCTGCAGGTATAATGAATATGTAAGGCAACCCTCACAGGTGGCAAAGATTGTCTACCAGAACTCTCTTTCAAGCATGCTAGGAAAGCAGCTAATCTTAGCAGTGCTTATCGCAAACCAACAGTGTAATTATATACACAACATGTTCATGCATAAACATGCTCTCTCTATCCATGCCACTTAATGATACATGCCAATAACAGCCATTCAAAGTACTCGAAATGGTCTGCCTAATGATAGCTGTTAACACTACAGAGTTATATATGGTTTGAGAAATAGTGACATACTGGTCATCGTTCATGTGCACAGCACAGTTCAATTTGGGCTATTGATTTGGTGAGCAAACAATACCCATAATGTACTGAATGCCCCTTTGTTGAGCACAGCATGCAAACGATTGCAATTTATACACCTTACTGTAAACTGACTTATGCTATCGGTCTTAGTAACATGTGAGTCATGGTTCGGGCACATAATAACGACAATATATACAGACTATAGCACTGCCAAGTGCTGGAAACAACTAGAGACTAGTACTGCACTATCCGGCAAAGGTATACAGCTTGAAATGCAGACACATGCCTACAAAAGTTCCTATTAACTTAACTGTTTTCATATGTCTAATTTCTGATGCCATCTTGTGGGGAAATGATCTATCTACATTGTAGGTGTACAGCTGGCTGACATGTTTAATGAAATAGGCTAGAATTATATTTTGTTTTGGTAACATTACTGGATAAACTAGTACTGTGTTGTTTTTGACTGGATTCAATCAAAGTGTGGAAAGTATTGGTCAATACTCACAACCCACTTTTGCCCATTTTGGATCAAATACGTTTTAAGTACTACAAGTGTATGTCATAAGATCCATGCATATTCCTTCTGCATCTTTACAATTGTTGTCTAACCTCCCTACTGGACTTTCTTATTACTATGATATTGTTGACTATGTGGTTATTATATTCATGTTCATTAGATTTTATAATACAATAATTCATTGGGCTAACCTATTGCTTTGAAAGGTTTTTGGTGGTGGTAATTGTATTAAAACAAACTTTTCTGAAGTGGGTGTCTTGGTTGAATGTGGGAAAACATAGTTGTGTTGAATAGCAAACAACTTTGCAGTTCAACAACAGGCATGCCATAATTGCTAATCAATTTGTTAATAATCCTAATGTTTTATCTACTTTCATACTGAAAAGTCAAACTACGACAATGTTTCGGGCTATTAATTAGGCAGTACAGTCAAATACATTTGTGTTGTTTCAACACATATTTATTCTACTCCTACAGACAGACAAAAGTTCTTTATTTAGATCCACATTCATATCACTCAATAAATGGGGAATGCAAACTATCATCTCTGGGCTAGGGAGTCCCGACTAAGGCTAAAAAAATACTCTCATGAGAGTCACTAGTTATACTGATGAGAAATCCTGTCATACAAAAACCTTTAGCATAAACCGGTTAACAGAGTAAGTGTTATTCTTAAGCTTATTCTTAAGAATAATATAATAATTAATATTAAATAATAAGAAAAAAGAGGAACATATACCCGGTAAGTGCTGTGTCTTCTGAATATAAATGCTGTTGAGAGGCAATGTTAGCTAGCAAGCTAAATAATTCTACATGTGTAGGGCCACAAACAATGTTGGATATGGTGCAACGTAACATATATTATTATCACCCATATATAATTCTATAAACCAGTAAGCAATCTTAAACATATGCATTTTAAGACAATAATTAAACAGTTCAAGATGGTCTAGATGCAGCAATGGCAATCAATTTAATTGTTTCCATTTATTCACGTCACACATGAATGCACGCAAAATTATCCTCCAGGTGGAAAGTGCAAATCGCGGTCAAGATCATCTCTATGGTAAATATTCCATGAGAACAATCACACAGACTGTGAACTGACCTGAGTGGACATATAGCGGTCAATGTGAGTGGACGGATTACGCGTCACTGATCTCATGGAGCTGTGGGCACTCGCAGCGTTCCGCATGACTGGGAATGAAGACTTGGTGCCACCAGCACTGCACAAGGTAGAATCTTGGTAAATAAGTTGGCACACTTGGAAATTGCATGGCAGCAAGTATTTATTGAAATTTCATAACATGTTACATATGAGAAATACAGAGTGAAATACATAGAAATTGATATTGCTATTCTAATTAAAATTTATAAGAGAACTGAAGGTGTATGAAAATTATTTCCTAAAGCACCTACCGGATAAGTCAACATGACCCTAATCCCCTGGTGTGTTGTTGTATTGACAAAGCAATAATAATTATAATTTTATATTTTAGTGACTGTTTGTTTGTATTAAAAACATGTTTGTTTTATATAATCATCCTACCACTGTTTAAGGCACAGTGGCACTGACACAAAACTAATACACTACGCATTGTTACTTTTAGTTTTTACAAACCAGTAAACACTCAATTTTTTTCTCAATAATATTAACAATATTTACATATTGATTGATTAATTGATTTATTTAATATAAAACATTGTACACATATGCATAATATATAAATACAAGGTACATTTAAATATTCGGATAACACAAAAAGTGCACGCACTTATTTCCATTGTGGTCCTTGACATACACATGACAGACATTGATAGAAATGACAAATATAACATACTAAAACAACCATAATAAATAAGTGATATAAATAATTACTAATATATGTAAATGACACTGAAAATTACAATATAAAAAAGTATGGAAATATCTCCTGATTAGAAACACTTTGTAAAACCTTGTTATTTATTACAAAAAAATCATAAATAAATCTAATAAATAATAAAAGTAAAAAATAAAAATTACGTCATCAATTATGATTAATAATAAATAAATGAGCTGGATTCCTGATCATTAAGACAACTGAACAAAAACTGCTTCAGTAGACATTTAAATTGCCTCATGTTCTGAACACTTTGTATGTAAAATGGCAATTCGTTCCAGGCATGAATTCCTGTGTAGTAAAAGGAAGTTTGCCCAAATGATTTAACATACGGCACACGAAGAGACATAACACTAGATCTTGTATTTATGCCATGCTGCTTACATGCTACATTTATCAAATTTGACATATACTTCGGTGCTTTATCATTTATGACATTGTAAACAAGGTTCAATTTGAGTTGTTTAACTCGCAACTCCACTGGTAGCATATTCACCAGTCTAAACTCTCTCAAACCGATGTGGGTTCTGGCTGGTGCATTTAAGATGAAACGGTTCTGTTCTGAGTACACTGAAGTCTAGATATATATTTCTTGGTTAAACCAGAGAACCATGATGAACATGCATAGTCAAAATGGCATTGTATTAATGCTGTGGTAAGAAGTTTTTTGGTTTTCATGTTGATATTTTTTTTGTATGTCTATACAAAAAATTTAATTTGCCATTTGATTTACAAATAATCTTGTCAGCCACTCTTTCTCCAGTTAATGACTGATCTAGGTCTATGCCTAGGTATTTAACATGGGTTTGACTTGCCAATGTTGTACAAGCACATCTCACCTGGATGGAACTACAGGTGTTAAGTTTACGTTTCAACCCAAATAGAATTGACTCCGTTTTCCCTAGATGGAGGGACTTTTTGTTATTGATTAGCCACTCTCTGGCTGCCTCGAGTTCTGAAGAAAGACTTTCTTGAATCAGTTGGGTGTCTTTACCCGAGACTAAAAGGGCTGAATCATCAGCATACAAAAGTAGTTTGCAGCGAACAGCTGTGTAAATATCATTAATATATATTAGAAATAATAACGGTCCCAGAATTGAACCTTGTGGGACACCACATGTGACAGTCATCGGATTAGAGATCGCTTCACCGATTTCAACTGATTGTTGACGTCCATATAAATATGAATTAAACCAGGCTATAGCAGATTCATGAAGTCCTATTGCTTCCAGTTTTTGAAGCATAATCTTATGATTTACCGTATCAAATGCCTTCTGAAGGTCAAGTAGCACCATGCCTACATAATTACCTTTATCTTGCTCTTGTTTTATGAAGTCAGTGAGATATATTAAACATGTTTCAGTAGAATAAGAGGATCTAAAGCCTGACTGATGTTCATACAGTAGCTGATGTGTTTGGAGATATGCATTTAATTGTTGATAGACTACCCCGGGGTATCCTCTCAAATAATTTTGAGAGCGTATTTAAAATAGAGATCGGTCTGTAATTACCGGCTTCCATTTTACTATTCTTTTTACATAATCATCCCATCAACTTTAAGCCACTACCCTGAGTATATAACATTACACTGTAATCATAAAGTTGCACCGTTTATAGTGAACATTTTGAAATGACTGCTATCTGATCAATGTGTGTTTAATATACATTTCGAATATTATTTTGCAATACATAGTA
The DNA here is from genome assembly GCA_025642075.2 of Ridgeia piscesae. NCBI lineage: Eukaryota > Metazoa > Annelida > Polychaeta > Sabellida > Siboglinidae > Ridgeia > Ridgeia piscesae. The sequence goes on from JAODUO010000006.1 coordinate 1,353,489, forward strand.
ATGGCTAAACAGCTAGTTTTTACTTATGAAAATTGACTTAATTACTATCACTACTATTACTACTACAACTATTACTACTAATATAAAACAATAGATAATCATTATATCAAGTAAATTGTAAATGAATTCTTGCCTGGCAGAGCGAAACATGGATGTGTTTCTCATGGCCTGTTCGGGACTTGGAGAACATCTCAGCTGAAAATGTTGGACAATTCCTGAGATAACCATGCATATGTCTCATGCACACCACGATCTGCACATCACGGTCATCGAATTTAAACATTTATAACATATAACTATCATCATATTTTTTATTGATTACTGCAATTAGTTAAAATTTGTCATTATGTTGATCTGGCATAACTGAGCATTGGAAACATGCAACTGACAAAGATATGGTAAAACAATATACTTTTTGATTTGTGTGTGGTCCAATACAGACTACAAGTGATATAGTATGCCAACCACTAAGCTTTAGCTAATCACAATTAAATAAGATTGTAAGTTAAGTTGTGACTTACTAAAATAAAATAGTAAGTTTGGTGGATATGCTTAAATAGAATAGGTTGGATTCTCGATAAGCCAAAGGGCTTCCTTGTCCACCTGTTATCTAGTGTTGATTCTCTAGGTGGCAATCTTGTTAAATCTTGTTAAAGTAACAAAATAGAAAACCTTTTGCTAAATTGCTATGACAAAATGCAAACAATCAGGAAAAAGGCTCAAAAAGGCTGGAACAGGTTCATACAGTATGTGATAGAAGCCGAGATTGTTCCATAGTTCAAAGCAAAACTAAACAAACACTGGATCAGCCTGGGATATGGGCAAGAACAAAGGTCAATGGTCTAAACTAGCCCATTAACCTGTAAGTGTAATATAAAGCTCACTTTAGAGTTAGACAAAACATGTAAGTACACTTTGAACTGTTGTGAATCTACCAGTATTGATTATATTCCATCATATTATTAATAAATAACAAAGTGATGTCCAAAGCTAGCATTCATTTATAAATGAATATTAATATCGCAAGTCACTAACAGAATGTTGATATATAGTATAATATATGCATGGTGCTCACTGGAACTACGATGTTTTCTATGTAGTGTGGCTTGTTGGTCTTGCCCTCTGGGGACTCTCTGTGCCCTGCAGAAAACCTCCTGCTGTCATTTCTGGGGAGATGGGCTGATGTCTTCAACTTGATTCCAAGTTTACTGACATGACTGAGACTGTCAGACTCGAGTCTGTAGGGTGGTGATCCCCGCACATCAGGATCAGCTAAAAAATAAAACATTATATGCTATTTATACAGTTATCTGTACTAAATATTTTTGCAACTGATAAATATCTGGACAGTTTAATTGATGATAAATTCCATTTCTATTACATCTAAGACAATCAACAAGTAAGTCTTTAAAACATGTCTATAGACATATTTTAAAATTTATTTAATTAAACATATATAATGTGAATATTTTAATATATAAATAAACCAATTAAGAAATTAATAGTTGCAAAACTTTACTTTTTTCACATTATACTATTGACATCATTCTATATATATGCAGTTTCACCCGATATATTACAATAAATAAAAATGACAGTTAAAAACTTAAATAAAAAACATCTGAAGGCAGAAACTCAGCTACAATATATATATTGGCCTGTAGGCAATTAACACACAGTCCTACAAGCAATCGTGTTATTGCGGCAGTCGTGGTGCTACAGTAGAGGAGCCAGCAGCGCTCTTCGTGACGTTGGCAATTGCGTAGGCTGGCACCATGCGCACTTTTCATAAATAATGTAATGCTAGTGCCACACAACTCCACCCAAACAATTACTGTACCTGGGTGTTTATAAAATGACTGTGCTTACCTATTTCGGTTAGAAACATCTGGTTTTTCTGTGTGTGAACTGTTCATAATATCACTGTGTGACACGTTCTGAAGGGACCTCCAGTCTCTCGTTTCCTTCTGCCATTAATGGCGTCATCGTTTTAGCAACAAGCGAAAACGAGGCATCACCAGGAATCCCCGTCATGCGTGGCCGGGTAAAATAACTGTCACGCTTGAGTGATTTTGTATCGCTCGTTAGCCTGGTGAACTCGATCAAAGCATTTGAATCGATGCTTTGAATCAATCAATAAACTTGAGCAGCTATTAATATTAAATAATGAATTGATAGAAGTCAATATACTATTATGGAGTTTAGAACTATAATTTTTATAGCTATAAATGATTTGATATGATATAAAATATAAATGTGAGTGCATACATATCTGTGTTTATGTTTGTGTTGAGTGGCTACTTAGGATTCTGACAGCAGACCCAAGGAACAACTAATAGATAAGATCTAGGCAAATTCCTAGCTTTACTTTTCACAAAGTGTGTGTGTGTGTGTGTGTGTGTGTGTGTGTGTGTGTGCGTGCGTGCGTGTGGTGCGTGCGTGCGTGTGTGTGCATGTGTGTGTGTGTAGTGTGTGTGTGTGTGTATATATATTACACACATATATTTATTATATATATATATATATATATATATATATATATATATATATATATATATATATATATGCTGTTCACATCTGCCTATCTTGCGCTATCCTCTGCCGGATGATACCCTTCCAGTAGTCGTCTAGTTCGTCTCTCCAACAACTCGCCGGTCTTCCTCTGGGTCTTTTCCTTTCATATTGTTTGCAGGTGGTGATATGCAGTTTCCATCGGTTCGGTTATTTCGTATCCTGCTGACGTGCCCTGCCCAGGTCCACTTCCGTCTTCTCACTTGTTCAATTACGTCTGTAACATTTATCTTTTCTCTTACCCAGATGTTTGTTTTTCTCTGGCAGTATGTGATGTTTAACATACTCCATTTCATCTTTGTTTGTGCGGCTGCTAGCTTGTTCTTTGCTTGTGTGGTGAGTGCCCATGTTTCCGAGTTGTATGTCATTGCTGGAAGTACGCATGAATTGTCGACTTATCTCTTTAAGCATGTTGCAATGTTACCCTTTAATATCGCGGTGCTTGGCGAATGCTGTCCGTCCGGTCGCGAATCTTCTTGCCTTGGTTTTTGTCTCTGGTGCTATATATACGTACATGGATGTGTATGTATATATAATCTAAATTACATGTGTGTGTGTGTGTGTGTGTGTGTGTGTGTGTGTGTGTGTGTGTGTGTGTGTGTGTGTGTGTGTGTGTGTGTGTGTGTGTGTGTGTGTGTGTGTGTTCGTATGATATTCATGTATGCATCAATGGTAATATTCGTGTTCCTAACTGAAGTACTGCGTTTGTGACCACACATATTTTGACAGTCGTTGGAGACCCACACATGCTATGCAATTTATACACTTATAGAAAATGACTGATAAAGCTGAATTTTCTTTCCACAATTTTATTTTATTTAGATAATACGGTGGAACAAACAAGCTTCTAAGAAAGAAACATTTCTTTAACATATATTTTTGCCGGTTAATGACATGTTAGTTATATTAAACGATTTATATGATACATAAGTATATGTGAGTATAAAATACTTATTTGATTACAATTATTGGAATCCATGTTTATAACAATGTATACAACATCACAAAGGTTAAGTTAGAGATGGAATATCTGCTTTTACATAGGTGGGCACAATTTAACCATACGTCCGTAGCAAGTCGTCTATCAATCCACTATTTCTGGAATCAACAACAGTCACAAAATACAAATGTTAACATTCTGACATTCAGCAAGAGTTGTGTCAAGGGGCTCGGAATTCGAAAATTACCAAGTTCCAAGATTTTGTGAGAACCAAAGATATATTGGTTTATTGACAAGGGAAACAAGACACAAGCACAATAAATAACAACAGGAATGCATACAGTGTTCAACCTTCTGTACAATGTGTTGCAGCACACCAAATGGGCATTTGAGGCATAAGGATTATATTTACTGTAAATTATACAATATTACATCGTTATATAGCGGCAACAATTTTTAATTATGGTAATGGGTAATAGATATGTACATCATAAGCAACATGTGAAATGACAATGGACGGATGAAGACAGCTTGCAATGCTAAATAAACAACAGAAAACAACAGTTTCATTGAAGAATCATGTGCATAATGTTCCAAGATGTATCTAACGTCGACTGGAGCATTTAGTCGGCTGCACGATTGAGATCAGAACTGATCAATATCATCATAGGGCAGGGCATTATCACTGGTAGAGGGCAGTGGTGGCTGACTAGGTTGACCAGCGAGAGGTGGCAGCTGCTTGTGGCCTGCCATGTCGGTAGCAGCCAGACTGTCTGGCTTTTGTTCATTGCTGACAATCGGCTGTTGTTTCTGCGGCTTCTCCAGTTTCTGTTGCTGAGATGGCTGGTTCTGCCACACCAAAGCTTCACCGACCTGCAGTGCTGGACCCAGCTTTGCACTCACTTCCACCACCTACAAGCAATTAGTATATTTATAATAACATCAAACTAATGTATGTATGTGACATTTTCCCATCTACTGGAGCCAAACTTCCAGATTTCCAGGTTTGCCTACAATCTGATAGAAGAAACATAAACAAATTATTGTTCTCTCAGGTACTAGATGGCAAACGACTGTTTGCACTTTTATACGTTTTCTGCGACTGGTTTGAGCTTCTTAATCCATCACCATGATTCAATGGATACATTTGACAAAACTTAATATTATTGTAGAAAGTATGTGAAGTGTTGCAAACACATATTCAATTATATGCCATGGTTGATAAATTTCAAGTAAACAAACTTTGGGAAACTGTCCACTGCACTTGCATGTATTTAGCACTCAGCGTTTTTGCTTATTATGATAACAAGCAAAATACACATCCTCCTATTTCAGGAGCTATACTTTTATAAAATACAGATTCTAAATGCAGTAGTTTACATTTTTATTTGCACTAATTTCAATCAACAATATAATTTTAAAGAAATACATTTATATGTCAAAGAAAACATGGCTCAGATAGTGGATGCATTTCTGTCTGCAGAAAGAAATATACATTTGCCATGAACTCTGGCATAGACCTCCTACCTCACTATCCACCTCCGCTTGGCCCTGGGCCTTATGCTTCTGCTCAAAGATGGAGAACTGCTTTGCTGCCGCCTTCCTGTCACCTTGTTTGTACAGGAACATGGCATAGTTGAGATTCACCAATGGGTCACGTCTACAACACACAATATACCATATGATCACAAGAACAAGAGTGCCAGCCAAATTGACAAAGAAGGCTTATTGAGGATTCAATAGTTCACGTTTGCATGTAGCTTGTCTTTAACATACGTCTGTCACTTTTACCTAGTACTTGTTTTAATTGATCAAACTACTTGCACATACAGTAAGTATTCTGTTTATCTTCCTCTGGGAGAGTAATATTTTCTCATATCCAACAACCGCTAAATACCAAAACACACATGTGTGTGTGCCTATTCCACTGCCTGGATTCTGCTGTGCAAATTTTTCATGTGGATGTGGTAGCCCCGTTTTGTTTGGGTAATATCACAAACATGTAAATGTAATAATGAAATATATCAATAAAAAGGCAAGTAGCTTGAATTTTGACTGCTTATTTTGTAACAAGGATCCATTGAGAGTGAGATGTTATACAGCATGGTGTCCTGCTTTTAATCCTAACTACTGCAGTTTACTGCTCCCTGCCACACCTTTTAAATAGGACACCATCTTAACTACTCTTAAATGCATTCTGCCACATTGCAAATTTGCAATAACTGCTCAAAACTATCCATATACAAATGCCCGCCACTGTCTGTAGGACCAATGTCTATAGCCTGGTATTCATTCACGCAGCTGAATAAAGACTGGTGTACCGTAAAATGACTGAACTTGCAAAGGGCTTGAAATGGCAGCAAATTAATTCCTGATTGAGAGTCTGACGCTCTAATAACAAAGCTACCATGTCCCAAGACTGAGAACTATCCTAATGTTTATCATTGCAAGCACGGAGCCAACACTCACTGTTCCAGAGCCACAGCCTGTTCATAAGCCAGCTTGGCATTGTCTGGGTCATCCAGATGGGTGAGTGCAACTGGAAATAAGTCAAGAGTGAAGACTGTCAGTGTAGGTGGGTGAATGTTCACAAAATACACGAGACAATGTACAATCAGTAGTCGCTAGTAAACCATTACAATTTGATCATTATTCGTTTGTAAGGTGACATGTATTCAAGCTAAACACCAGCTAACAAAGAGTAAACAAGATAATATTAAGTTGATTTAAAAAAATCAGTTAATGTTTAAAATAAATTGTATGTTAATTAAAGACGAAAAAAACAAAGGTTAAATAAATTACTTAAATATATAATTGTTAGATTTCTGTGGTGCCTGTATCCTCACGAATCTGAGTTCATATGTGGACATATGAGGACAATGTAGCATCATCATTGGATTGAATGAATGAATGAATCACTTTGTTACAGAAATAAACATTCTACATACAAGAGTCTGTGCATTATATAAATATGCACTTGTAATACATAAGGCATTTTTTTCAATCATAGAAACACACTGTTGTATACCTTTGTCATTCTATACCAATATTGCCATATACATGTATTGGACGTAAATGGTGCATCATAACTTACTGTGTTCCTAATAATTACATTATTAGATCTCTCTATTCTTACAATGAAATTATATAAATATATTTGCGTTTTAACATCTGGCACATTGGCACATGTCATTGGGCTCATGACATATCATTTGAATGATGTTATTATAAACAACATACAATAATAGATGTTTTTTGTGTTTCCACCATAAATGGCTTGTATACAGTGATGTACAGAATGTGTTGAAAAGCAATATTTTCATTTTTTTGCAACACATACCAAATTTATGTAGTATTGAATTACCGTGTGCATGCACCACTCTATACTGTCTGTCTATATCAATATCATCTTCCATATTATTGCACAGGACATGACCAAGATATTTCTATAGATTAACAATTGGTATATAATCACCGTTAAGCAAAAATATTTGAGTAACACTGATTTTCAACATATTAAATACAAATATATATATTGCACTTTTCTTAGTATTATACTATTGCAAAGTTCAGAGTGGGAATGCAATTCCAAACAAATAAGTCCTGAGCTTTTTTCGAAAGATGGTTATAGTTTCCCATAATTTTACAGTGACAAGGAAGCGATTCCAGATTTTTGACACAGCTACAGAGAAAGCACGTTTGTCAAAACTAAGGTTAGGTTTAAGAAAATATTTGTTACTGTTATTACCGGCTAGCAGCATGAAGAGTTGTCCCATCTTTGGCTTGAGGTTGATTGCGGCACTGATAAAGTGGAAGGATGAGGCGTACTGCTGCATGGTGAGGTGTACCAGGCCGAGGTTGTACAGGATCTTCCAGTCAAATGGTGCCAAGTAGTTGGCTCGCTTCAGACAACTTATCGCCTGTGAAACATACCAACATTTAGAGGAGGGGTGAGTGTGCTAGGGTGTGTTGGTCCTGTAGTCACAGCTACAGTTTGGGTCATGTTATTTTAAGATGGTGTGTACTCAGTCATATCTTGATAAAATAGGGTGCCGTAGTTGTAACTGAGCCCTGTGTCGTTGTTTGGTGGTTGGAAAAATATAAACATATTATCATATGTCTTTATACAGCATGGCACCCAGACTACTCAAAGTGCTTTACACTTGAATCCCTGGAAGAGCTGTTCCATCAAGTACTATGTTGATGCCTCCGTGGACCATAATGACTTCTACATTAAGAACATGGATTTATTTAACATAACTAGATGTGCAGATACACATGCACAGTTGCACAATCATGCAAATACAAATATGCACACAGACTAATAATATATACGAAAAACATCTCAAAATACAGAACAAACTAAAACATATTTTACACATGCTGTAAGTATACCTTAACATTCTATTATATTTTTAATGCTGATTACCAGGTCATTGATAATAACAATCAATTCAGGCATAGCAAATTGCTACAAGCGTATTCATGTATACATATTTACATGAATCAGTTAGATGCTAGCTGTACACAGAATAGATGAAAGATACACATAAACATACTGCGACATATTTCTTCTTGCCAAAGAAGCACATTCCAATGTTATTCCAGAGAGGGGGACTTTCTGGCGTCTCATGAGCTGCGACTCTGTACTTGGTAAGAGCAACATCAAAGTCACCATGTTGCTGCATCATACTGCCCACGGCCAGTATAGCCTTCACGTATGACGGGTCATAGGTCATTGCATTGCCAAGGTTGTCAAATGCCTTCTGGTATTGGCCAATCTGTAGTCATAACAGTCATTGATGGTGTACAAAATATTATGAGAATCTATTGAAAAATGTATTCTGAAGTGTGTGCGTGTGAATGTGTGTGATTGTGCATGCATGTGTGCGTGTTTATGTATGTGTGGAAGCGATGAGCATGCCAAACCCAATGCAAGTATGATGCCTAAATATTCACAATGTAAACTCTTCACCAGTAAATGTATAAGTAACAGAAGAAACTGTTGCCTCACCTGCATGTAAAGTAGGCCCAGTGTGGTCAATATTTCAGGGTTTTCAGGCGAGTATCTGCCAAATAGAATACATAGTAAAACACAGAAGAATTTGCATAAGTTAGTTCTTACAATTCTGTTTAAATTGATTTGTAGTTGATGAAATTAATTATACTATTATCAGTCATGCAAACTGTGTAACATCTGACTTGTTTTAATGATATCGTTATTAACTGACGTATAATAAAAATTACTTGAAATCAGCTATTTACGTATCGTCACATAAGTTGCCAATTGAAACTAATCAAATTAAATGAAATATAAATATACAAAATGAGCATCAAATAATGTGTTTTATTGCTAGCTTTGATTATGCAATTAATGCAATACATTCCACATCATCCATGTGAGAATAAATGGCTATTGATCTATAATAAAATTAATATATAAATACTGTAAATCAATCAATATTTAATATGCATTTATTCAGTAAAGCAGAAGGGAGAATGAGTGCATTTCTGAGTTGTCTGTGTTAATAATAATAATTGCAAATTTATATAGCGCCGGTATCCGCCACGTGGTGGCGCTCATGGGGCTTTTACATGATTGTGTTCACCAGACACATATAAAACATCATGCTAAAACAATGTTACATGAACATTTCGACTTCTACTCACTCAACGGCTCTCTTGAAGACATCAATGGCCACGTGTACATCGCCCTCCATAAGGTAAACCTTCCCAAGCATGATGAATGACAGATCATTTCTGTTGAAGCTGATTGCCTCTTTCAGACAAGTTTTCGCCTGAAATATAAAACGTAACTACCATAAAAATGCGTCATTTATTTGTCAGGGCATCACAAGGATCATACTTAATAAACTGAAATTGCAGAGCTCTGGTTTATTAAATGTTGGGTGTGCATCAAAGTTGAAATGCTGCATTTGGAATGGAATAGACGTTTATAGAATCATTAGTTTTTTTGGTAAGAGTTTGTAGTAAATAACTGTGTTGCCAAGCTAACTTGGTGTGTGTGTGTGTTTTTGTGTGTGTTTGTGTTTGTGTGTGTGTGTGCGTGTGCGTGTGCGTGTGCGTGTGCGTGTGCGTGTGCGGGTGCGTGTGCGGCTGTACTATGCTAATGTACTACTGCAAAAATACATACCTTTTCAAGATCTTTCAGATAGATGTAGCAGACCCCTTTGTTGTGTGAAATTTCCTGCAAGCATTACAGATATTCTCATATAGTTTCCTCAATTGCATAACTTGGTTAATGTAAAGCTATAACTATGTTTCAAATATAAAACTGTGAAAATATGCAAAACCTCTATATGCTTGGCTGCCAATTATGCAATATCAAATTAATATTTGTGAAAATGTTCATCAAAATGAATACTATATTAAAGTAATATTCTTAATTTTCACAGCTAATCAATTTGGACTCAACATTTAAAAAAATAAAAACAGAGGCTTCTTACAACAGAATTTATTTCACAAAGAATAAAATTAATAAAGCCAATGAGATTCATCTCAGAAATACAGACTATAAATATGTGACATGATGGGTGGTTTAGTTGATGCAAGTATGAAAATAAGTTAAAATCAACATACCCAGTCTGATTCATTCATCCTGGCAGCTTCGTTGTACACGTCAATAGCAGCTTTGTGCCTTGCCAGCAAGAATCTTCAATTGAAAGCACAACATTTAAACTGGTAATGTAACAGCCAGATTGTCACAGCGATTCAACCGTGTCTTCAAAATGTCACATGCCAGCTTGTTATGATCATCAAAGAAAACTAATTTATTAGTAACTCCCTCCCAATTAGCCAAGAAAACTGGAACTTGTCAATGAGGACCGACAAACTTCAGTAATTTGAAAGACATTCCAATCTTTCACATAAACCCATTGTCTACTATTATATCAAGCACATTTTAATTCTCCTTTTTGACATTTTCATTTCCCAATTCCCCTACATGACTGTAGCGAATTTTGACAAATTAAAATTAACAATTCACAATGCCCCTAAGCACACCTGTAAAATATTAGTATCAATGTCCATTGTGTGTGAAACTAATAAATATATAATGCAATGAAACTAACAATGTGTGAAACAATCACAGCAACAACTGTTGTATTATAATAATTATAAATTATATATTGACTGACATATGTAAAGGATGGTTGTATAAGTTCACAAAATACAAAAAAATGTACAAAACTTTAAATGATTTTTTTAAAATCAGTGTACATAAAAAATCCAACAGAACCGAGGATTGTAACAAAGTATGAAATATCTGCTGCAGATTTGTCAAATGAACTGTAATCTTAAACAAATATTTTTTTAAATAAATTTGAAGCAGTCTTCAGGATGGCAGTTATCACATTTTTAAACAAACACTCATTTGGATATATCGTTTAATGGATTCCTGTATTGGGTAATTGCAGTGATTACATAACATCCTACTTCTGGTTTGGTAAACAAACATTTAATGGTGTTTATTCTGGAACCCTTCATATTACTTTTTATGCCATGTAGTAGTAGTAGTAGTGTCTGCTTGAAGTAAAATAAAACACTAAACTGTTTGTGTATTTACTAAATTGTCAAACCAATAAAATGAGATTTATAAGAGTGTGAGAAATGTATTTGAATGTATCACTCACAATGACCGCGACACTTGCTTAAGATTATCTGTGTTCTTTGGGTTGAGCAAGGTACAGGTCTGGAATGCTTCCAGTGATTCCTGTATTCGGCCTTCCTGCCGCAGAATTAGGGCTGCAAAAACAAGTCCATGATCATCTTCAAGTCAGACATCATCTCCATATAGCAATAAAAAAAAAAATATTTAATTATTATTGTACTGTGATATAGGCTAACTGGTTTTAGCAAATATCTTTTATACATGATTCAGTCTAAAAGACCAGTCATACCTTGGACGTATACTGCATATTCACACATGCCATTTGTCTCCGACAGCTGTTCCCGAATCAATGTCTTACACTTGTCAAACTCCTTCCTCACATAATGTAGGTGGATCAGCCAGTTCCGTCGCTCAAAGTTTTGCAGTTCTGGACCTGAAATGGTTCGGAAATTTATGTATCAAACTATTTCTTCAAATACAATCAAAAATATTATCTACATGCAGAAACTCATAACTTCATGAGTAGGTCTTAGATGAACACAGTGTGCTAGCATGTTCCTTGTTTTTATGTATTAATATAATGTTCTTAAGACTAAAATAAGAATATCATTATGCAAGAATATCATTAATTATGCTCTCAAACAATTTTAGCATGCCAAAAACAGTGAAAGCCAGTTTTTTTATGCAAAAGGAAAACAAAACATTCACATAATAAACAATTCTGGTTGACAAAATGAATAACTAATAACATTTATGTTCACAGCAGTTATGGTATTTCCACTCGTATAAGAAGAGCAATTTAGCAAAATTTCTTATGCTATCATATTTTGGAGGCTCCCATACACTGTACTGGCATTTTTCTTTTGCTGTTATAACTAATTTACATATTGCATACAGTGCATTAGGTTTATAACCAAACATCATCACAGGCTTATTTATATTTTGAAAAAAAAAAGGTGTCTAAGTGCATTTATAAGGTCCAAAGAGTGAACCAGTTTGCACTGTAGTGGTGCCTGGCTCAACAGCATAGACTGGAGGAAATGGGTCACACTCTGGGCTACAGAAGAGTGCTAAGACACACTATTTTTCTAACATTTTGTTATAATGGCAAAAATTGAGGTAGATTTATGGTTGTGGGATAAATGTGTTTCTTGCTTAATTTCTTCAATTATAAATCTACAATCATGATGCACCTACCATGCAGCAGCTATGTAACCACATGTTGATCAATTAAAATTAAATAATGACCTAACACTAAGACACAAAGAAAAACACTTGTAATTAACCATAGATACAACTCTTTTTGACAATTTGCAACAAGCACAGCAGTAGCATTAGATAGCTGCAGCAACGTTAGCTAGCTGCAGCAGTGTTAGCTAGTTGCTACAGTGTTAGCTAGCTGCAGCCGTGTTAGCTAGCTACAGGAGAGTTAGCTAGCTGCAGCAGTGTTAGCTAGCTCCAGCAGGGTTAGCTAGCTGCAGCAACATTAGCTACCTGCAGCAGTGTTAGCTAGCTGCAGCAGTGTTAGCTAGCTGCAGCAGTGTTAGCTAGCTGCAGGAGAGTTAGCTAGCTGCAGCAGTGTTAGCTACCTGCAGCAGCGATAGCTAGTTGCAGAAGAGTTAGCTAGCTGCAGCAGTGTTAGCTAGCTGCAGTTCTGTTAGATACCTTTGCGTTTTGGTTTAGCATCTTTTGGAGTGGATGTTGCTTCCTTTGCAGCTGGCCTGGGCTCCTGCTCTTCATCCTGCAACTCCTGCAAGCAAACAACTGGACTATGTTGTGTCGAAAAGTATGAAGACAACTGCCTATACTTGTGACATCACTAACAATAATTTGTCCATAATCATAATGGGTTTTTTCAGCAGTGAATTATATGTATTGAAAATACACAATATTTACATATTTACTAAGTGTCAAAGTGTGTGTGTGTGTGTGTGTGTGTGTGTGTGTGTGTGTGTGTGTGTGTGTGTGTGTGTGTGTGTGTGTGTGTGTGTGTGTGTGTGTGTGTGTGTGTGTGTGTGTGTGTGTGTGTGTGTGTGTGTGTGTGTGTGTGTGTGTGTGTGTGTGTGTGTGTGTGTGTGTGTGTGTGTGTGTGTGTGTGTGTGTGTGTGTGTGTGTGTGTGTGTGTGTGTGTGTGTGTGTGTGTGTGTGTGTGTGTGTGTGTGTGTGTGTGTGTGTGTGTGTGTGTGTGTGTGTGTGTGTGTGAGAGTGTGAGGGGGAGAGAGAGAGAGAGAGAGAGAGAGAGAGAGAGAGAGAGAGAGAGAGAGAGAGAGAGAGAGAGAGAGAGAGAGAGAGAGAGAGAGAGAGAGAGAGAGAGAGAGAGAGAGAGAACCAGAAGCAAATGTGTGCGTGTATGGATGCATCTAATGTATCATTAAGACAAACTAATATTTTTGTAGAAGCTGCCACTGCAGAATGCAGAATGGGTTGGGAGAATTCTCACAAAATATCTAGTATAAAACAAAAAACAGTTGTAACATGATAAACAGCAAAGTAAAACAACAATTAAAAATTAATGAAACAAATTTGAACGATGAATTTACTATTCAAGAACACAACTACCACCACGGGGAACAGGTTTCATGAAGCTACTTACAGTTATTAACATATGCAATTACTTGACATTACACATTTGCATAATTTTATGTACAGATAGATGTTTCCTGATTAAAGAAACACATAATTTACTATGTCAAATATTCTTGGCTGGTCATGAAACCAGTCCCTACTACAATACCCTGTGGGAAGCCTGAATCCAAACCATTGTAAGTTTGTTACTGTAATCAAATGTGAGGATGACATAATTGTAATAGTTTACCAATGATAGTTAATCATATACATGTAAATGTCATATTTTGCATAGATTAAATGTCTTTTTAATATTACATCTAAATAAAGAGGCCTGGAAGTCCTTTGGACTATAATAGTGAGCTGGTAATTATGAATGAAATATATTTTGGTGATTCATAGTCACTGCCTTGTCTCTTCACCATAATTATCTAATTGGCATTTTCTCTGAATATTCATGACCAGAAATGCAACCAAATTGTGTGAATGTTTCAGACAATATCAGTAAAGTGTACAAATGTTCACTCTAAAGTTATCCAGAATATAAACTGTCTATGTTTGTCACTTACAGGTGACAATATGTCCTTAGGCAGTAGACATTTTAAAGATAACTGAACAAACATAAAAATAAACACAACTTGCATTTCTTGAAAATCAGTAGTTTTGTAGTTTTGAATATATAGCTTAAAATGTGCAGGCAGGCTACTGTCCAGTTTTACATGGATCTATTGGGTCATTGATACAGCGGCATTACAGCCCCTGCCACTGCTGCCAGAGAGCAATTAGTCAAGATCCCCTATACAACAATTGAAGGCAGGGTATGTTCAGTTTCACTGTTGGTGTTGTGAGGGCTGGCCTCTAGTGGACAAATACAAAAGTAACAGCAGACGTCATGTCTTGAGAGCAGTTAAAAGTCCAGGCAGAAACAGGCAAAATGTTTACATTTTGTTTGTGGGGTAGGCCCTGAGATGCCGTTACAAAAGAATATTGAACTACAAATTTATTGCGTACAATGAAAACACACTAGGGTATTCACAGAGGAATGTGCCACAAAAGATTTTTTATATAGCAAAACTAAAAATCCACCAGTTGTTAGGCCCTAGAGGAGGCTTTAAAATGAGTCATTCAAATTTAACGGTGCCCTAAGAAATGTCTTTGCAATTTTTTTTAATAGATCTTTAATTATTTCTGATCTAATGGCGGACAGCACATACAGACATTCTATGTAACTTATGTTAATTGGATTCTATTTAAGATTACATGCATTCGATCAACATATACTGTATCAAAATATTAAAATTTTGCTCAAGCTCTTTCTCTGCTATTTTTGTCTTGCAAATCAATGCATAACATAGGTGTTACCTGCACAACAAGCCAATACATGACTGAGTTTATGTGAATCATTTTGTACTTGCTACCATGTGGATGATTAATTATGCAGCCCAATTATAATGAATATTCATTGAGCTGGGATTTCGCACTACTGTATTTAAAGTGTTACATTAAATTTACTAGCTGTTTTTCCTTCACACATCAGCATACTAGTGGTATTAACAGATTACAGATGTGTAGGTGTGTGTCCTTGTCTGGATGTTCTCCAATGGGCTTAAATGTATACAGTTACTCTGAACCTAAGCCAAAGATGCATAGCAGTAAACCTGAAACAACATACGCTTTGCTTCTGCGAAACATCCAGACTAATTTTTTTATTTAATTTTTGTGGAACCGAACCGTAAAATAAATATTTGTTCCCTGGGATGACTATAGTGTTTGTATTTGGGAATATCATGTATACTAATTTATGACACTCGTTTCAACACAAACTTTTAAGCTATCAGTGTAAACATACTTTCCGTGGGAATCGCTATATAGATGGGTTTAAAACCGAATTTATACTACAAATATATTTTTATTTATTTGTTGAATGTTAATTGTCAAATGTTGCATACAAATTTAATATTTATATAACAGATAACCAGTTTCTACGAGTTTGTTAGGGAGTTGTGTCAACTGCGAGTTGTTCACATTTCCTATGATGTACGCGACAGTGTCAGTGTGATTGAGAGCGAGACATCCAACGGGGCAACAGCATTCACACTCATAGTAAACATCATCTGGTCATCTCAGCAGCGACTGCACGTTCTTCGAAAGTTACGAGCTTTCTATGTTGATCCACTATTTCTTCTACGCCTTTACCGTAGCATAATTGAGCCTCTCTTAACATACTGCAGCATTTGTTACTACCCTGCTCTTTCTGTGAAAAACCGTAACAGGCTTCTGAAAATCTCACATGTTTCTGCCAAGATCATTGGTTTACCTACACCAAAGCTCTCCGAAATAAACGACCATGCAATTTTGAAGAAAGCTCGTGCTGTCGCTACTGAGTCTGATCACCCGCTCTCTACGTTCTTCCATGTACTTCCGTTGTATAAAATGTAAAACATCTCGCTATAGCAGGAGTTTTGTGCCTGTGGCCATTAGAATGTTGCATGCTAAATTAGTCATATTGATGTCACCCGGTTGAATTGTTCTTGTAGTGGATACATCTGGAAATTCATTTGCATTTTGTTGAGACCATCCCATATATTTTAGATGTGGTCATGAGTTGTAAAATGCATATCCTTTTTAAGGACAATAAAGTAAAGTGAAGTGACACTGGCCACACTGTGTCTGTGAGCGTGACTGTCACTTATCGTGACAGTCACTTATCGTGACAGTCACTTATCGTGACAGTTACACGCATTTTATCTCAGTTGTTTTCACTGCATTGGTCTAGTTGTTAAGGTGCCTATGAATGTCAGTTACAATCTGATTGTAGATGGCGACAGTAATATACCTACAGCTTCGGTGGAATCAGACATCAGGTCGGAACCGATATCAGCAGGTTTTCTTTTCGCATAACAGCCAAACTATTTACCAGCGCGTCCTCCACGGTTACAGGATTAATATTACCCAATCATAGAGCTCATAGTGCGATTCTCGGGAGTACGTTGCATTTCCACTTCCGGGAGGAGACGTGTGGGGACAGACCACAATATTGTTCTCTCATCTAACCAATCCAAGCAGAAAGGGTGGACTTAATTCGTGAATTGTGTGTACGTACGCATATGTATGTATGTATATACGTATGTATACGTACATACTAGACAAACCCAGAGATCATCCGTGATATTGATACGGCTTGAATTTTAGTCTTCCTAGCTGTTGAAAATCCGTGGTTGAACGTGTCGATAATCCGTGTCATATGCATATTAATGGACGGTGATATCAACATTACCCTTAATCCCCTCATATTATTATAGGCATACCATCCAGAGTCGGAAAATATACAGTACAACACGCCTATTATAGATGAGAATGTCGTTGGAAAAATCTCAATCCAAAGGGAAACCCCGTAATAACCACCTGTTTTGTGAACCCCCACATACCTCTTAAGTTGTGACCCCCTGTGTTGACCCATATTAAAATAATGTGCCCCAATTGCATAAAATTTCCCCCGTTTCTAAAACAACGTGGCAGTTAGGCACGTTCTCTCCATCTTCAAAATCCACCGGCCCGTGTATCAACGAAAGAATCACTGAATGAGTCACTGAATGCATCAGTGAATCAATGAATGAATCAATAAATGCATGAATGAAGGAATGAATGAATGCATCACTGAATGAATGAATGAATCAATCAATGAACCAATCAATCAATCAATCAATCAATCAATCAATGAACCACTATAAATGAATGAATCACTAAATGAATGAATCACTAAATGAATGAATCACTAAATGAATAAATCACTAAATTAATTTTTTTTCAGACTGTCATACAGATATCCACATAAACATTAAAATATACAAGTGACTAGAAAATATAAAAGTATTGCACATGGTAAATAGAAGAAAAAACGTTGCACAATGGTACATTCAATCAAAAACTATTATGTATATACAACATTTTGATCCAATGTCGTCTTATCCTGGATTGCCATTTTATATCGATGTCGATAAATGAATGAATCACTAAATAAATGAATCACTAAATGAATCAACACATTAATCGATACATTAATCAATAAGTTAGTCAATAAATTAATCAATGAATGAATTACTCAGCGAATTAATTAATAATTTAAACAATCAATTTATACAACTTTATTCGTCCCTGTAAGAGTAATTACATTGTCGTTTCGTATAACGGACCATGGTCGTAGGATCGACACCTTTTTGCACTTCTGCTGACCACACCAAGCTGCCGACAGACAATTAACAATCTCAAAGCAGACACCGTCCGCTAAGGCGCTATATATAAGCAGATGGAATTCATGTAGTCTTCTATCAGAGTGGAGGGGAGGTGCAGTTAGAGAAGCTGACAACCATGTTCCAGACCATTACATTTTGACAGAATTAAGGGCGAAGTACCGCAGGACTGCATATTTACAAGAGGAAGGAAACCAAATTTCCGGCGACAATCATCGTGGGACACCTCTCCTCTGCATCGCAAGGCAGGTTCTCGCCATAATCGTCAGACTCGATCAGCAGTCATGTTGCTGACACCATATTGTTCTTAAAATAATAACGCAACTTTATTTCCATCAGGTATAAGGGCACAGTATGTGTCATGGTGTTTGCCATCGGTCGATTAGCTTCAAGAAAAGAGCTGCATATCGTATTCGTCCATCTGACCAAGGCATTTGATGCAGCTCCTTCGGAAGTTTGGACGTCTGGAGAAACTGGTGACGGATATCGCTTCTTTCCACCATGACATGCAGGCATGTGTACAGGAAAATGGAGACACATCTGCCCCGTTTTCGGAGAAAAATTGAGCGAATTGCAAGACTGCATGTATCCTTGGCCCCCAACCTCTTCTACATCCTGTTTGCAGCAATGCCCGTCGATGCTTTCAGCAATTCTGACAGGACAGTTCCGCTCTGGTGGAAGATTCTTCAATTTGCAACGACTTCAAGTCATTACAACGGTACGTGGTGGCGGCCATCCTGCATGCGAGTTCTTCTTAGTGGATGATTGTGCATTAGCCGCCCGCTCCCATGAGGACATGTACAAAAAGAAGAAATCAAAGAAGAATCACGGCCGGGAGGACATGCAAGATTCCCCAAGCGACATCTTCAAGGGTAACATGGTGTAACAAACATGCATGTATTGACTCATTTAGTTAAGTATGTTATTAGCTATTATAAATTATTATTATTATTATTATATGCATTTAGTTATTAGCAAGAAAATCCAGATTCGCATGATATCAATTAAATGAATACTGACAGACATATAGTCACCGTCAGTGTAGGCGCGCCGGAAGCGCGCACTTAGTCTTAAGCAAGGGCGCGTCCTCGATTGTCCACTAAAGCAAAGAGAAAAATCTTGTTCAAAGGACGGTGGGAGAGAATCAGGAGATAACATTGGACTGACCTTAGATTCACTTAGTGACCATGTCCTAGTTTTAGGAATCGAGGAAGTATGCTCAAATATATGCATACCCCCTCACGTGGTCAATACACGTTCACCCCTACAGTATGACGACATGAAACTACGCATGCGTAGATCCACAATGCCACGTACAAACCCTCGTACTGTAACGTGCGTTTGGATATTTTATTTAAATCCAAATTATAGACGATTGCTGGGCGTGGTTTCCCACCAGGTCAAATTGCTTTAAAAGACGCGGATTTTGGAATATCGAGGAGGGCGGCACGATTAACACCGAAAGAGAGACGTTGACGCTCTCCACGGGAAACTAGGAAAACGTTTCCCCAATTTTGAATATCGAAATTTCGGCAACTGTATATCACTGTGATATACAGTTTGCTTTATTTGATTATATAATTAGACTTCAAAAATCCGGACACGATTTAAATGTTAAAGTCAGTACACGGTGAGAGAGAAGCAAGTGATGTCACACCTGCGTTGTTGTGTTTGTAAATAACGCTGTTGTCGTAATAAAATCAAACGCCGATTGCGAACATGGAAACACGTGTTTGTCTTATTGACAAATGTACAGATCCTTAGCTGTGAGGGAACAATCTACAACATGACGAACAACACGGCTTGGCGAGCAACGTACGTGTCATCACATTGTGAGGTAAGACTCCCCATCTGTTACCTCGAGCTCCATTGCGTTGCGCCCACATTACCGATGACGGAGACAGGACGACCTTACAATGGGACATGCTTGAAGAGACAAGTCTTCAATCCATGCGTACTCCCAACAATAACACACGGCGCGGAAACGCGCGGGCACTCACCACCCAAGCAAAGAACAAAATAGTTGCTGCACAAACAAAGACGGAAAGGAGTATGTTAAACATCACATACATGAACAGAATAACAAACATCTGGGTAAGAGAAAAGACAAAGGTCGCAGACGTTATTGAACAATAAAGTCAGGAGACGGGAGTGGATCTGGGCAGGGCACGTCAGCAGGATACGAAATAATTGATGGACACTACGTACGCGTATCACCACCTGGAAACCAGGGCTATGAAAGGAAAAGACCTAGAGGAAGGCCAGCGAGATGGTGGAGAGACGATCGAACTAGACGGCTACTGGAAGGCAGAGCTAGGATAGCGCAAGGTAGGCAGATGTGGAAGCAGCATACTAGAGGCTGAGGCCTTCGCCCAACAACGGAACTCTATGGCTGCACAATGTTGATGATAATCACACGCACGCACGCACGCACGCACGCACGCACGCACGCACGCACGCACGCACGCACGCACGCGCACGCACGCACGCACGCACGCACGCACGCACATACGCACGCACGCACGCTCTCGGTCGGTCGGTCGGTCGGTCGGTCGGTCGCTCGCTCGCTCGCTCGCTCGCTCGCTCACTATAGCTCACTCACTTACTCGCTCGCTCGCTCATTCACTCACTCGCTCGCTCACTCTCTCGTTCACTCACTCGCTCGCTCGCTCGCTCGCTCGCTCGCTCGCTCGCTCGCTCGCTCACTCACTCACTCACTCACTCACTCACCTCAATCCTGACCTGCTGGGACAAATTTGACTTCAGATTTGGAATCAGCATATTATTGGATTTAATCTAAAAAGTCTACTCTACTTTTATCCCATTATAAAAAATGCAGTATTGTACGTGAAATAGTCGAAATATAGACAAAATGGACTAAGTGCAAAAAATCAACTTGAAATCCACGACAACGACTATAAGTCCTACGTACGTGAAATATGTACATTATTACATATTATCAGGAGAAAGTTATTACATTATCAAGCAAGAGCAGTTTATTACATTATCACACAACAAATATTACATTATATCAGGCAGCAAGTGTATTACATTATCAGGAGATACATGTTAAGTATATTACATTATCAGACGATTGTTGCATTATCAGTTGTAACACGCCCTCGTCTTTCTTAGTGAACTATAAGGGATATGTATTATGTAGTCTCATTAAAGTATCATCCTTGACCTTGAAGTACGTCATGCAAGACGCAATATACGCACGAGTAGCACACAATTAAGATGCAAAAATAATTACTTTCAGCTAATTTAACCCTTCACGTACCCCTTGGGAAACTATATTAGTCTCTTTAGTGACACGGTCAGTGTAGCTGATGCCCAACGTACGTCTTTCCATCGCACCTAATTTTTTTAGAAGCTTAATTATATATTCTGCTCTCAAGCGCTGTGTGCATGACCCGTCAGCGGGTTCCCAATGTTGGGTATGCATGCGTACCCCTGGGATAAATAAAAAGCTTCATAGTCCTTCTGAAACGCAATCTAAAACGTCATTAAAGCTTTCTTTTTAGTGGAAATACATACATTGTGCCTTGGGAGGATAAAAAGAGACGGATGCATGGAACAGTGCAAAATGGTGGCGCCATCTCATGATGTTTGTAAAAAATGCAAAAGCATAATCAGAGCTAATCCATCCGAGCGGGGGCTCTTCAACACACAGCGCTCTCACACGGATGGTATAAAAACTTAAAACAGATACCGTACTAAGCGACGAGACATCCGAGATAAAGCGAGATCTGTGCGCGTTTGGTTCTATCTAATAGCTCCAATCGAGTAGCTGATGTAAGACCACAATAAGGTGCTCATTCGCCATTCCCCGAGCGACCAATGAGTATCCTAAAATCAGCATTATACGTGCAGGTTGTCTGAATTTCTGTGAGCACATATGTAGTGTGGAGTGAGTAGAAATGATGTTTTTGTGCAGCGTGGCAGCTGTCAGTCGGTGCATTTCTGCGTATTAAAACAGTTGTCATTTTGCTTGGTGATGTAATCAGGGGCAATCCATGGGTGGTTCAAGCAGAAATGGAGGGGTGTAAGGTTTGAAAGAGATTTGTGGGAGCCTGAGGTATTAGAAGTTCACGAATTTTTCATAGAACTTCTGTCTATGGAGGTAAATATGCTGGGAAATTGTCAATAACAGAACTCCCCAAGATTAGTAGGAATTGAAGGAAACGTTATAATGGTCGCCTATGGAAAATGCAAATGTGGTCTGACTCCAGCTCTGGCATAATGAGTCTTGTCTACTGACGTTTGTCGTAAAATACATTGTTAATTTATTATGTGAAAATCTGTTTAGATATTATATTAGAATACGGTGCACTGCATTATGAAAACAGTTATCACGGTAAAACGTTAAAAGATTTGTATTTGTTAAAAGGATACTTTACGACAGTGTGTCAAAATATGCGACTCTCGAGACCAGTTTCAAAAATCGTAGAAATGTTTCCGTGGTGACGCACTGAAAATACGAAAAATAGCGTTGATCTAACCCTACGTGATACATCTTCACCAATGTAATATATCGCACCCAAACGTGTGGTTGATACTGGAGGTTTGTTAACATATGTTTAGATCATTTCGACCTTATGTTCCGGAACTGTATCCATTTTCCTCGTTCACTGCGATTTCACTTTCTTCAGGCTCGGGCGGGAGTCGAGATCGGGCTCTGCGTAAAAAAACGATTAGGTATAGTCAGTGGTTTATGTCAGTGGCTGTTTTACACAGTTACACAACCGTAAGAGTGGTAGCGTTATTTAAGTTTTTCATAAAATAACGTTTCTTCGATTAAATCAGTGCAATATGTGTTAGTCAGGGTTACGTCAGTATGTTCTCGGAGATATATATATATATATATCATATAATGTGATGAGTCATAACTGTCATTACCCTACTATAGTGACCCATTAACATCATATTGTGAAAACTTGGTTATTTCCTCATAAATGTATACACAAACAGCAAACCTGTAATTCTTGGTCAGTAAAAATATTAAGGACAGGGAAATATTAAAGTATGTGAACATGGCATTAACATGGGGACAAATACATTTTGTATATTAAATTATTTAAATACTTTTTTAACTATTTGCTATTTGTATTTGACGTTTAGAATTAAACGTATTTGTAAATACTTTCGTATACAATTAGAAATTTTCAAATACTTTAGATTTTTTTTCAAATACATAAAACATGGTTATTAATAAATTGCAATTTAAAATTATTCTTGATAGAATTCTTAAAAGTCAAGTCATTTTACTGTGTCATTTGGCCATTCACTTGAGCAGAAATAATGATAACCGTAAAGAAAAATAGCCAGTGTGAGACCAGGCAAGCAAACACTAGCCACTGAATGGCTAAGAAATAATTAATTTGGATAAACAAAACATTTTTCTTTTTAAGAGTAGCTTCACCGCATGTTACCATTTAAACAAATAAGATACCCTTGTGATATTTAATTAATGCACTCCAAAATTTTATACATGTATATAACACAAAATAGAGTGCTGATATATTGTTGAAAAATGTGATCATTCACAGTGCTGTCACAGCTGTTTTTTCAGCCTGTGACACTGTTTTGTGATGTAAGTTTTCCTAGGAAGTAGAGTTTAAATGATAACTATCTAAGTGTGTAACTTGCCTAACAAAGCATACTGAATTAGTTGTATCAATAATATTTATTTGGAATATGAGCAAAAGTAGCAAAATGCTGTCATGGATAAAAGGCAGCTGCTTCAAAGAACACAATGAAAGCATCCTGATGGTGTATTCTGGTGTTGAGAGTTTTCATTATACATGATCACTACTAAAGAGCGGAATATATTTTAAATAGCAATATCTAGCATATGAATGAGTGCTTTAGAAAATGTGCCTTGTATCAACTACTTGCAGATTTGATGCATGATCCTCTGAGTCGTATTGAATATATTACATTATACTACAATTCCCCAGAGTTCCCAGTGTACACTTTAATGTATTTTTAAAAAATTGTTTTTTTCCTGACAGCGGGAAGAAAGAGAGAAAGATGGCAGCACAGACAGATGAAAGAGTGGACGAAATGATCGTACCAAAGTGTCGCGTGTGGAATATTGAAGAGAAACAGAGCCACATTCAAGACAGGTTCCATGTAGAGATTGTCTACGGTGCGCGACATGACCAGGATCAGTGGATTGGGGTGAAGGGTGAACAAGAAAACAGAGACCTGGCTAAGGTGATACACTAGATCTATAGGGCGTAATTTCATATATTACATACTTCTATGTTTTTTATTTAATACTTGTGTTAGGTTTATTTCATAATTAGTTATCACTAGACTGTCTGCTGTCGTGTTTAACTGTTTACGTTTTTCGTGGTTTTTGATTGCATATAAGTCGCATACACATGTGCGATGTCATATGTACACTGTAAAATAAAAGCTTGTATGTAGGATTGTAGGTTTAGAAATTAGAATACTTTTTTAATTGTAATCAATATGCAGGACACTTTCTTTCTAACAGGTACTGTTGCTGGAAAGCAAGTGAATTTTTTAACCAAATTCATTAGTGTGCTACTTTGTTTGTTGCAGGGTTACATAAAGGCACTGGTGGCGCCAACCGAGGGCATCACAGTCAACTACCCGGAAGAGATACACGACGTTCTCATCAACCCAACTGTGCTCGTGAAACTGGAGCAGCAGTCGAAGGCCGTCGTGATGTTCTCTCCCGGCCAGCGGGGCGAGCTGCGCATACTCGGCTGTGACACATTGTCGGTGACACTGGCATTGTCCACCGTTGAGGACCTCATCAATAAGTACCTGCAGGAACAAACCAATGAGTCGGCGACGGCCGCGTTTAAGGCACCATCTCAGCAGGCAACAAAACGTCTCGACAATGAGCTGCGTCGACTGAGCAGTGAAAACGGTGTTGTCATCATCTCCGAGGATGATTACTCTGACATGAACAACGCGGTCAAAAGGACAATACTCGGGTGGCTTCATGAGAACCAGGGACCGTCGCAGGGTCAAGCAGAGACGTCACAGGGTCAGGCAGAGCCCGTGGCCGGCACTAGTGCACTGGACAGCCCAGATGTTATTATTGTAGACAATGATCCAGATGAACACCTGCCACCGCGGGAAACAGTGTCCCCTGGCACAAATCTGTCAATGATGCTCCAGGATACGAATTTCAGCACCACGCCAGATGATGATAGTCCTGTTAGGGAGAGTAGTCTCGGTGGAAAACATGAGAAGCCATATATTATCACTGTCGATGAGAGTCCCAGCCTTGAAGAAATAGACTCAGGCTCACTGAGTCTTACTCAGAATCTCCTGACCATTTTTGCACGGGAGAAGGGATACTCGGCACATGAGATACAGGTTGTGTTTGAGACGCACGGCCGCAACCTTGCAGCTAGCACTTTTCTGCAGCTTCTAGTGGCGAATCGAAAAGTCAAAGTAGATGCTGCTGAACCACAGTTTCCAGTGGACACCGAGCGAAAGCTTCAGGCAGATGCTAAGAGTGCAGTTGCAGCTCAGTCGTCATGCGTCGAGAGTGTGGGTTCAAGCGGCACTTCAGACAGCCCACTGGCACGGGCTGCAGCTGTCGCGCAGGTGCAGTTCGGTGGTGGGTCAGTGTCGCCCCCTACAGTCACCTCATCACAGACGCCGCCAAAAGCCCTCAATGGGTATCTGACACAGCTTCGCAAGGACATGACTGAGGAGGGCGAATGTAACGATGTAGACGAACTGAAGAAAAAGAACGCGGTACGGCAGAAACTCCTGCATAAGGCTTTTGAGAAACAAACGTCCAGTGTGAAAAAGCCGATCCGTCGTAAAAAGCACAAAAAGAAGTCGGCGGGGAGCAACGTGTCACCCAGCAGTAGCAGTGCAACTGATGCCCACGGCGATGACACCGTAGGCGACGTGCATGACCTCACAGCGAATGATTCCGACAGCGACATTGAATTTGTAGCATACTATCCATCAGAAAACACAGGGGCAACGCCGAAAATGCAGAAATATCCAGCGGCCATAGCGCATTCGTTTTCCGCAAAGTCAGCGGGCGTCACTCCCGCCCAAAGGAACATGCTGGAACTGAGCGGAACAGTGAACAGTGGAGATGTGAACACGCCTGTGGACGCACCCCACGCTAACACATCACAGGGCCTCAAAGGTAAGGTGTCGGAACTTGACGACTTCTCACTTCCATTTGCAGTTAATGAGCCAAGTGCTGCATCCACCCCTTGTGTCGATATTGCCACAGTAAAGGCGGATGCCGACCCAAAAGTCCAAGTCGTTGACCTCACCAGTTCAATGGAAGATGTTACTAGACCTATAAGTGCCGTTCCCAAGCAAAATGGTGCCTTTGCCGCAGGCCGTAGTAAATTTGGAACCATGCCAGGACCACAGCTGGCCAAGGGAAGCGTTGAGGCTGTGGCAGCTTCGGCCGTTGCGGCGGTAGCGAACATGACCGAACTGGCTTCAAAGAAAATGCGGTACACACCACCTATCCCAGTGATACCTACAATCCGTACATTTCAGCCGTTCATGTGGCAGCCACAGCAACAATTACAACAGCAGCAGCAGAAGCAGCAGCAGCAGCAGTTGCATTGGCAATTACAACAGCAGCGGCAGCAGCTGCAGCTGCAGAAACAACATCAGCAACTGCGGCAACAGCAGCAGCAGCAACTACGGCAACCGCAGCAGAAAAACCAACCTGTTACCAGTTCGACAATCATGCCCGCAAACAGTCGATTGCGGTACATTGTGATTGATGGCAGCAATGTGGCAATGGCGTAAGTATGACACATCGCAAGTATTTTAGCGTAATTATGTCAGATATTTTAATTTTACCACATTAAATTAAAACCCTTTGCCATCAAAGAAAGTCCCACAATGAAAGTTCGATGACTATCTAATCTGTACAGTGTTACCCAAACATGTCAGTGTTGAGTATTGATTAAACTTTGTTCAGATATCTATATTATTTACAAAATTAATACTCTTGAGGGATTCAAATGCAATTTTTTTAATGCAAATGTATTTAAATACAAATACAAATTTAAAAAATACTCCCTTGTACATTTTCAGATATTTTTCAAATACTTTTCACTTTCAGGATATATTACTACATAGTACATAGGTACAATAAAAGCAAATTATATATAGAGAGTTTGAGACATCAAGACAATATCTATATATTTGTATGAATATATTCCACATCATTAAAATTAAATGTATTATTTTATGTATCACTCACACTGTTAATGTTACATTATTGCAGACATGGCAACGATTCAGTATTCTCTTGCAAGGGCATCCAGCTGTGCATTGATTATTTCCGCCAGCGCGGTCACAAGGAAATTACGGCATTTGTGCCACAGTGGCGCACACAGACGGCCATCAGGCCAGACTACCCAATCAGTGACCAGTATCTACTGAACAAGCTCAAGGCAGAGGGCGTTCTTGTATTCACCCCCTGTCGGAGGGTGCAAGGCAAAAATATTGTGTGTTACGATGACAGGTGAGATGTTGGCCAGATGCATGTTGTTGAACTATCTCAGTAGACCCTTAGCGTAAAGGAATGAGGGTCCATAAAAATAGTCACAATTGGCTATTAATGCACATCTAACCATAAAGATACAAGTTCATGTATATATTTGCTATTTGTTCACCAGGTGCTGGTTTCAGGTAGCATACTTAAAGTGACACAGATACTTAGCGGCACATGTCTGTGTAAACTCATAGTCCTATTTTTGCTTACAGAATTTGTTGTCATTTACTAAAACAGTCATCTTAGTGTTAAGAAGATTCTGAGTGGCTTCGTGAAACTGATCCCAGATTTAAAAGTTGGTGTTGTTTGTTGGTGAATCTAAAGTTACATTTCTGTAATGTTTTGGTGAGAGTGAACTTTGAAGTGATGTAATCTCATACACACTAGTTACACTGTTCTTATGGTGTGCCACTGAAATCGTTAGGTTCCATCTGCGGCTTGCACATACAACTGACGGGGTCATTGTGAGTAACGACAACTTCCGAGACCTCTGGAACGATAACATAGAATGGCGAGATGTAATTGAAAACAGGTGAGTATTGGTGCGTAAATCCATCATTACGATTATCACTTGCATGTGACCAGTAGTTGGATAACTGTAATAACTGATAACAACGTTTTATTTCTCACATACACACACATATGTGTATGACGTGTTCTAACAAAATGAGTCGTATGTCTAAAAATAAAATAAAATTGTCACACCGTTGGAAAGAAGAATATATTAAGCTTTCCAACGGTGTAAAAATCATTGACCTAACTCATACACAGCCAAAATTATTGGACACTGAACATGCCTGGTGTGGAATGTTTCAATCAGGAGAAAAACACATTTGAAGTTCACAGTCACATAAGCACATGATCAAGTATGTCGTTGTTCCAAAATTGGCTGTTTTGCTTCTTTTTCTCCATTTGATGCTTTCAAAATATACTCCCAAGCCATGTTCTTTGTTGTAGATATATCATGCAAACTGTTTACTGAAATTATTACAACAAAATACAAGTACTGTTTTCTAGCAGTGAACCAATCGAGCACATTTGTTTACAGTTAGCAAGTGCGCACTGCGCCTGCGCTCACAGCTCTAAGCCAACCAACCGACGTTTTTTTCTAGATAGCCTCTCGGATAAGTGCTATATTGGCTGCTACAGGAATCTGAAAGAGTTCTGGGCTTTCCCATAGTACCAAATATGTCTGCCATATGTTGAGGTAAATGCGAAGAACGCGACTCCAAAATTTTATCGGTTCTGTTTTTTGAAATTCATTCATTTCCAAAAAGGCTATAAAATGTATTAAATAGTAATATAAAAGAGAATTAAGCATTGCCAATTGACAGAAAATATATTAAAATACCTAGGCTAGCGCTGGGTCTAAATTTTCTTTAGCCAATTTGGCTAAAGGTCAGACATTTCTTTAGCCAAATTAGATTTCTTTTAGCCATTTTTTTTAGGTAAAACACAATGTAATATTATATAGAATCCTATATATTATTCACTACAAAACACGAATTTTTTTATTAAAAGTACGATTAGCATAAAAAAGCATATAAAACAAACACCCTATATAATTTAAAAGAACATTTTTTTTTAACCATAAAAAAGAATGCTGAACAACAGTTCAGAATTTTGCAAATACTCAAAATAAATTAATGGGACATCTTTCATCTATAGAAGTTAAAAGATAACATGTTTATAACAAGGCCTTATAATTTAGAAAAATCACTACTCTTGTTGCCACGCAGGGATTCAAACAGTACACTGATATAATTATTACCTATCTTAAAACATCATTTGAATGGTTTAGTTGAATAGAATAATTCTCCAAATTAGTTAACTGTAATAGTCTACATATCGACTGTAATTCTTGCCTGGGTGACTGAGGCTATACATAAATGCTAAAACATGCATCTTTCTCTCTGTAATGTGTTCTGGTTATGAGACTTGTCAAATAAACATGAATTAGATCAACCATATATTGACATTTGGTTGAATATTTACTAGATGACACACCGCTTGTTTAATGGTCATGCCATGTGACTGCGCCGACACTGAGCGATAATAGGGAACTTGTCAGTTACAGCGTTGGGTACTTGGCTCAAACTTGTAACTAGTGTCATCCAGCAGGTCCCCATTGTCCGGGCAATACAATTCTTAACTGAATTAAGCCTTGCTATTGTCTATAAGTGTGGCTAAATGGAGGGATTAGCGACCTATTGTTTACCATGCTAGTAGGCATGTCACACTGACTGGTTATTTGGGTTGGTGTCATGTGCGATCATTTAGGCAACTTCAACAGAACCGGGCGGCGAAAAATGCAGTCATGCGCTGATAGCTTCGATAATGCCCAAAATAACGTTTCGTCATTTTGGCAGAGTTTTATTTTGTTTTCACCAAATAGCAAACCATTTCGCTTATGGCACAATTGGCGATCAACATCGCTAGCCTGGAATACACTTTGGTGACAAAAAGTAAACATCGTCGAAAATCGTCGTTGCATGTTTATGCAGTGTTTTCTCGAAATCAAGTTTGCTGACATACAACTCATTTCGTTAGAACATGTCACAATTTCTATATATATATATATATATATATATATATACACACACATACACATACATATGTATGTATTACTAATCATTATCCAGTATTTACTAGTATAAAATGTTTTTCTAATATATTTTTATTGTGCTCTATGTATTTTTACTTCCGTGTATTATTATGTGTGTGTATACTGTGTACCCGGTATTTGCGGTTGAATAGATTTGAATAAATTTTCCCAAATTAGTTCATACAAATGTTAGTAATAATAACTAAAAGTGTTCACTGTGTGCAGACTTCTGATGTACTCCTTTGTGGGCGACCTATTCATGGTGCCTGATGACCCCCTCGGACGAAATGGACCAACACTGGACGAGCTGCTCACCAAACCCATACCGATCAGCTACCGGTGTCCACAGTATGCCAATATGAGGTGCACGGATCACGTTCTTATCATACTTTGTTCTTACATTGTTTAGTTTCCCTCTGTTTGTTTGAGCTTTTACAGTCAATTTGCTCAATTTTTTATCGTGATGTTACGTTCCCATCTAGCAGACTTTGTCAGTTGACTGTCACTAGATGGCAGCATGGTTGCCTTTCTGCGCTGTGCTGTCACCATGCAGAATAGCAATCTGCAGAAGAATGACACCGGCTGTGACTGTGGAAAGGCCCACCTATGGCAGCACCATGCAGCACAAACACCCTGTCGCCCTCTAGTGGGAGTCATCTGAGGAAGTTAAATGAATGCAAACAAATTACTAAAAGGAAATTGATTGTAATGTACTTTAAAAGAATACGAATTTGAACTAACCATCTAAATAAACCTCTTCACATAATACACGATATGGCAATGTTATGACTTTCTCTTTGTACCTGGTATTTGATTATAAGTAGATGCCATAAATGAGAGATGGTTTAGCCCATTCTGAATCAGGTAATTTCGCTGTTCGTCCAATAGTTTCACTTAGCTAAATCAATCCATATGAATTACATGTTGTAGTGTACACTGGATTGATTAATATTTTCCTGAAGCGAGATATTCTTCTTTTTTAGAGTTCTTTAAAGTGTTGAATTCTATGATCCTTCTTTTCTTTGATCTGGTTAATTTGTAGTCTGCCCTGGTAGTACTTCTGATAATCTGTATCTGTGCAGTTGTTCGGTGGAGTCGCAGTTGAATTGATGGACCAGTTCACTTGCAGTGTGCAGCCTTCCCAGCGGCCCTGGTTTGGCAATGGTCCCGTGCACCAGCAGCTGCCCAGCGTCACAGCTGGCGGTGGCGTGGCGCAACAGCAGCCTCATCAGCAGCATTGGCAGTCACAGCAGACAGCGACATGGCAGCGAGTCGGACAACCGTTGCGGCAGCTGTCGTCCGGGACGTGGCCCACCGTCACCGCCGCTGCGTCGTCGTCGCCGCAGGACAAGAACCGAAAAACGCAGGCGCAGCCGAAGTCGAACCCCCGAACGCAGCAGGACACGGCACGACTAACGTCGGAGCTGAAGGGCGTCTTTCCCGAGCACGAGGACGCGATACGTACGATCCTGACGAGACATCCGTCCGAGACGGACCTCAATCTACTGTCGGGATATGTACTGGAGATTGCCCAGTAGGTGGCACTACTTTTGGGGACGTCAATAACTGTGATAGCGAAACTGGTCGTTCCTGTGACGGGGACTGGAGATGATCGGTAACGATTGCATTTTTCGTGATGACTGTAAATGTGTGATGATTATGTGTGTGCGTTGAATGAGTGGTAATTGGGATGTGTGGTCAGGTGATGATGACTGGTCGTTACACTTGTGTATGATGTAACCATGTGGAGTGACATTTGTAAATTTTCAACATTGTAGGCAGCTATCAAAGTGGTGCATCGTCTTTAATACACCGGTGACTAAAGTTTGACAACCTGTTTGCCTACATTCAGAATGAATTGGTTTGCCAGCATTCTCAGCCAATGTGCTAAGTCATCTTGCGACAATTTCTGGAACCGTTCTGAATCGACACACCATTTTATTTGGAAAATGCAAAATACAGTATTAATTGATGTGCATATTAAGTTTGTTGGTCACAGCCATTTATAGACTACTGTATAGTATATGAATATATATGTGCTCCGATTGTTTAAAAATGTCACATTGGAGTGTGTTGCTGAGAAATAATGATGAGTGTCTGTCTATGTATATATGAAAAATTCATTTTGACTACATTTGCCTGTGTGTAGCAGGTGAAAGTACAGTCAAAAGGCCCAACAATAAATTGTGAGGTGAATAACTTTATTATTAGTGAATGAACATTGCCTCAATAGTGACACACATTTTGTGCTGTTATACAGTATCAGACTAGATTGTTTCCAGACTTAGGCATTTATGCTAATATAACTGTTAGCTACCTGCCAGAGGGGCACATAGGCTGAAAACCCTCTTTCGAATATCACAAATCAATCAGCATCGTTGATTATCTGACCACTGCCTGTCTCTTCTATCTCTCTCACTCACTCACTCACTCACTATCTCCTTCCCTCTCCCAACACTCTTCCATCCCACCTGTCTGTCTTCGTAGAAAATGTTGAATGGTCACAATTGGTGCCAGAAGTGTCTTGGTGGATGGATGATGTCTGTTCAGCTGCCACAGCAACATTTCTGTATGGTTGGTAGCTCTCTTGAATCATGTGTTCAGGTTACTCAGTGATGCTAGAGAGAATCCTGCTGGAGGCAGTAGAGAGGTATATTTTAATTGGTCGTGACTTTGTGGCCTTTAGCAGATACCAGAATAAAATTTTGGTATTGTTACACTTGTATCTCAAAATCCAGGAGACGACATCCACTGTAATGATGCTACTGCCCCCCCCCCACCCCTACCTCACCCCTCCCCCACTGTACATCCCAATAGAGTAACACCAAGTAATCAGTATATGGCATAGAAAGTAGAGGTACCATTCACAGCATATTTTGTCATGTAAGAACAGTTTCATTGATGAGGAATGTCATCCATGTTAAATAGGTCTAAATTATAGTAAATGTCAGTTTTATAACACTTAAAATGTATTTTCATGGTTTAATGATTCCTTATCATTCTACAGTAATTTCATGTATAATTAGAATCCTTGTTTACTTCTCCTAAAGTTTGGTGTGACTGTCTTTATAGATTATGTTTTCAGAATGTTATCCAATTGGGTAGTCACATCTAAATCTCTTTGCACTTGAAAGAACCTTGCATATATATTTTTTATATTTGCTTTTGAACAGAGCATATTTATTTTTGAATGTTGCTTAATATACATTGTCTTTGCAGTATTGAAACCTGAGGTTAGCATTTTGGTGTAGTGTGAGGGTATTTTCAGCATGTTCTGTCGATGCTTATGCAGCAAAACCTTGCCACGATGACCTAATACAGTTCTGTCAACAGATTGTGGAACTTTGGAACCACTTACATACTAATACAGTTGAACAAGGAGATTTTCTGTTGTTGTTTAAAATCAGGAATGTGGTGTTATAATTCTTGTCACAGATATAACTGCAACTGATTGTAATTGCTGCCATATGAGTACTTGTCACCGATGTTGATGACATTTTGTTTTTGTAAACGGCCAAAGCATGAGTGAGTAGTTGATAAATGGCAGAATGCAATCTATACTTAAATATTATAGCTTTGTCCAGAAATATTGCCATCAATAATAATTAAGTTTATTTATAGACTCGCATCTAGAGCAGGACTAAACTAATCGTGTCTGTCTTATGAACTGATTAATATTATTACTAAAGATTACGATTTAATATTGAAAAATTGCTAACAAAAAGACTAGAAGTTGTTTGATGACCTGAAAAAAAAATTGAACAAGTTAAAAACACAGACACTTGTAAAGTACTGTTAGTAAGTAAAATATGTAAATGTGCAATGAATAAATATGTAGACAGAGTTGCAGGCCACGGCCACAGTCAGTTGAACGCTGGAGCAAGTCACAAATAACATTTTATTAGTCACAGAGGTTCACGTGTATTGGACACTTTGGGTAACTAGATAAATACCACTGTCACTGGCTGACATCTGTAGCCAGGTTGACGTGATCTGATGTACATCCCTCCACTCTGTCAGTCCCTGGGACAAACTTCCTCCTCCTGTTGCCTGCTTCCATCCAGTGTTCCAATCCGTCCTCCCTGACTGGATCACATTCTCCCAGGCTGCCATACAACCTCTAGCACTGCATACAGAAGTGGAGATGACTGGAGATGGACGAACAAGGTCGGATCAGACACAGCTGTAGATACAGAAGTGGAGATGACTGGAGATGGATGAACAAGGTCGGATCAGACACAGCTGTAGATACAGAAGTGGAGATGCCTGGAGATGGATGAACAAGGTCGGATCAGACACAGCTGTAGATACAGAAGTGGAGACGCCTGGAGATGGACGAACAAGGCCAGATCAGACACATCAATCAGAAGTGACTGTTGTTTGGCAGACTGGGAGAAAAACAAGTCTTGTGAGTTTGCATAATGTTGGTTTTTCAATAGTTACCCAAATATCTTGTTACCAAAGTGTCCTATTACCAACTACCAAGACATCCGCATATGAACATATCCTATTACCAAAATGTTTACTGCCGACATGTCCATAGTCTGGCCTTTACCAACATATCTTGGGTCCTGGTTGTTACATGCTTAGCATTATAATTATATACACGTAGATGCAACGAACAGAGCTGTTATTTATTAGCATTGACGTCTTTCCATCATTTGTAGACCAGTTGTGGGCTGTGGTCAGTGATATTGTGGCTCATGCCAATTCATTTGTGGTTAAAAATAATAGCAATGAATTTTCTTTTCATTAACCTTGAAATAGCCTCAAATTTGGTATCAGTCATTGTGTACGTACCCTGTAAAATATTGAGATTTTATCAATAAAGATAGTATAACATTGCATAATATAAATAAGGATGTAAGGTACTGTAAAATAGATACTTTGAGTATGTTGGATTCTAATAAATTGTGCATATAATTATATTTTTGTCAGGTGCTACCCAATGTTATTTTATCAATTTTTTGTTGCTTTTGTGAATTGTAGTACAAATGTAATTCGGAGAGGCACAAGACAATTGTTTTGAACACAATTTTTAGAAGTACATACAAGTTGCAGAATTTCATTTTACAGTGTTCAGTTAATTCATTTTATTGAGGAGCAAAATAACAGTTGCTTGTCATAGACCTGAGTTCAGTTTGTTATGAAGGGTGGTTGTGTGTATATTTTACCAATACTAAAATTATCTTTTACCGGCTGCGTTTAATATGAATGTGGTATTGGAGAACTTGATTGCTCTGAATGTATGGGTGTGTGCTAAAATCAGTCTCTATGGTGCTAGATGTGTTTACTTACCAGTACCAGTTCCTCCTACTGTATTAGTCCTTGTACCGTACATGTTTATTTACTAGTTCCTCCATGTACTGTATATGTTTATGTACCAGTTCCTCCTTGTAATGTACTAGTCCTTGTACCGTACATGTTTATTTACCAGTTCCTCCTACTGTATTAGTCCTTATACTATACATGTTTATGTACTAGTCCTTGTACTGTACATGTTTATGTACTAGCCCTTGTACTGTACACGTTTATGTACTAGTCCTTGTACTGTACATGTTTACAGACCAGTCTATCATTGTACTTATTTGTCTATGCATAAAAATAATGCTGTGAATGGTACCTTCAGAAGTTCCTCATTAGTGTTTCTATGTAGTCCCTGTATTTGAGGCTTGTTTACACAAGTAATTTGTGTACAAGTTTGATCTGATTATATCATACAGTATAAGTCACATTTGTTTAGACGAGGCAAATGTGACCTTTGAACTCATGCCAATTCCACTAGTATTTTTATAGTAGGCCACAGAGTTACACGAATGTTGCTACTGCTTCAAGTCACAACAACTGTCATAGAGGTGGAACATTCAGTCCTATAATACTATTTATATGTGTATGAGTGTTGAGCAAATGCCAAATGCATTAAAAACATCTTCTGTGCAAACTTATCCTTTGTACTCATACATCTGATATTGGTGAGGCAAGATATCTTCTTCAAGTTAACATTTATGTGTCTAATGCATCATACTTACAAACTAAACAATACCTTGTTTTGATATACATTTGTCGACTTTCAAAAAGTGAACCTCATCAAGCAATACAAATAAAATTGGGTAAATGCGTGTTGAAAATCAGGCCATGAAAGTCTAGATTGCTTGGAGCTGCTACAGCTGGTGTAATATTAACAAATGTATGATATATTCTTAAATGGTACACATATTTTCTGGTTCTTTTTGAATCGGTGCTTGTCATGGAATGTGTATATTTTAGTAACGTGCAAACTGAATGGAGGTGTGAAGCCATATTCTGGGTGTGTGGTAGTAAACAAGTCACCAGCTGCTGTGTTCCCACATGTATCAGTGCCAGGTATTTTTGAATAAAGTCAAAAGGAAAGTGAAAGTGTTGACTTGTCCGTTATTCAGATGGCACTGTAAACAGTATTCATACGGGATGACGTTTATCATAACATAATGTGAGTTATTTTACGCAATGTCACTAGCTGATCAAGACCTTGAAACAATTGCAGAATACATGAAAGATCGATTAACATCTGTTTAACATCTAATATGAATCGTAATACTGTTTAGCAGATGCAATACCGTTTAGCAGATGCAAACTGACCGTGAAAACATTCATGTATCAACACATAATAAATGTCTGATAGTAGTAGGGATTTCATTGCAAAACGGCAGAATAGAAAACTGATTGATAACAAAATGTTCAAAGAAATTTCACAACTATTATTTTGTACATTGACATTTCGACCACCATCGACAGTCTTCAGCATAGACTATCTTCACTGTTCCTGAAGAAGATCACTGATGGTGGTCGAAATGTTGATGTGATTAAAAAATTAGTAGTGAAATAAGAAGAAATTTGTTCTAACATTTTATACTTCCAACTTGAACATTTTCACAAATACAGATCTTAATGTAAACCAAGTAATGACACCTTTGCCTGAACTAATAATTCTTGAGAAAAGGAACTTCCCCTTGTGCCATATATAATATACAAGGTATGTGGAATTGCTTACATGCTATATTCCTATGCCATATCAAAGCTGCTTCCTCGATCAATTCAACCTAGTATACAAATCTGCATTGTAATATTTAGTTGGTTTAGTGCAGACTTGCCGAGATATTTATTTTGATCATTTTATTGCCAGTGTGGCTGGCTTATGTTTATAGAGGAACATCATTATTGTGTACAACACAACAGAGGCATTTTGTCCTTTTGTAGTATTGATTTGGATGGACAAAAAACAATCTTAGTAATTTGTGATTATTTACTCAAAAATAAATAACAAATTTGAATAAACATGTGAGCATGTTGTCATCGATATTAGATAGGTGTAAGTTTTCACAACATGAGTCTGAAACATGGCAAACGTTCAGTGAAGAAACAGCTTTATTTGCCATTAAACATGTTAAAGTTGCATTCTGAGACTGTCCTAGCTGTATGTGGGCACAGCACTTGTACTGCCCAGAACCCTCCGTTCAGTCTGACCCAACAACTTTGTCACACCTTGTGCAATCCTTGATATATTTTATGTGCAACATTAACAGTGAATCAACATGGCATATATATATTATATATAGATATATTACAGTACATTTATCAACATCAAAATGATAAACGTTTTCCCCTCACAACATAAATTATGCTTGTTAAGATTAAACTACAAAGGACAAATGTTCATCATTTGCCTACATTTATTTTTCAACTGGCCAGACTGAGCAACATGATTTTTCAAAAGCAAAATGTTCTGAATAACCATAACTGAATTGCCATAGTGACCTATAAATATTAATATGAATAAATATGCATACTTTTTAAAACAGTTACAAATGGTTGTTTAATTCGGATATTGCAAGCTTAACATCTGAGAATACTGGCTGTCATGCAAATCCCAGCAGCTGGAATGCAGACTGGCCAGTGGAACTGCACTGTCACACCTGACTGACCTCATACACTGCTCTATTAATGATCACACTGATACAATATGCTGGCAAGTGGCCATAGCTATCATTCCCCACCATGGCTTCAGTGATGGCACATAGGCATGTTCCATGACAAATGTACAGACTTAATTTACTGACAAGATGATCTATTGAAACACCAGTGGAGCATTCAAACAACGTTATCAGCTGGGAGAAATCAAGCAACTGGCCTATACAATACGTGACCTGGTTGCTTAGCAAACTCTGTCAAGCAATCAAAGAATGGGCATCTAAATGAGTTTTTTCATCGTCTATTTTGTTGAAATTCTACAGCTTATTGTTATGATCAAAACCTAAGGGTAAGTTGTTAAAGTGTCAAAGTATCCACTAGTTCAACAGCATCAATTGGGTCAACATGCCCACTCGATAACGTCTGACAAGGCAAGAAACCATACCATACTACAATACTGATAATAAATGACATTGCTGCAAATTGCATACAACCGTACGTATATGAAACAGTAGCACATGTAATCGAACAGAGCAACAGTGTGCATCCAATTTTATGTGCTGTTCTGCCACAATCCTGTACAAATACAGCAGAATGCATGTTGCAAAGGCATCTAGCCAACTGAAACTCGATATCGGGACTGTTTTCATTGCAATCAGTTTTCATTTAGTATTGAGCGCAATGAGTAGGTAACAACATAATCTAAGTCATAACATGAAATAACAAATGCACATAACAACATACATGTGTAGTGCACAAAAGAAGTGGAGATCATACGAGTGGCATATTTGCACAGGTGTCCATCATAGAGCTACATTCACATGTGTCACATAAACAGTTTACCCAGTGGCTACATTTAGAATTTTGAAAATGCTCCTTAAATTAAACACATTGTTTAATGACGAACTTTCTTCGTGAGCTCATGATTTTCTTGGTGTAACCATCCCACAATTAGCCTAACAATAATCTGATAATACAGACTCAGGTCATTTTTCTTGCAGTGGACGGATAAAGAAAGAAGGAATGTTGAAGGGTCAACAGTACTGATGTTGACAGTTTGATTAATGCAACTTTTATTCCTTTTTTACACATCAACATTCTTGCACATATCCACACACAATTGTGACAATTTGGTCCCTATCAACCCACCCTCATATAAAAAAATATTATCTGGACAAGCGAAAATACACTTTTTACCAGCTTGTTATCATTTAATTAACTATTAATTCCATTACTGGCACTATTTTGCATATACAGCAGGATAACAGTCGTGCAACGATTTTAATTATTTATACCATAACACCAATTTAGCTGTTTCAGTCTTGCGTGAAACTTCGGCACTGGTAGTAATCCTGTGAATTCCTTCATGGCAAGAAAGTGTATGTTACCTATCTCTAATCACATCAAATATATTCGTTTCTTCCTGTTCTTCTTCCTCGTCACAGCTTTCTGGTATTCCTGAGCCATTCTGAAGCAACGTCTCTGCCTCCACACCTAGCGGCTTTGGCTCATTTACTGAATGAACAAGAAACATTTGTTACCACAGACATGCAAAGTTGATTTAACAAAAGGTTTAGAGTAATTGCAGACTTAAAACAGTGTAGGCCAGGTCATGGACTATACATTTGTTTCTTACAACTGGGATCAACGTAGTGAGACAACTCATTTTGTTGTTTAACTATTGCTGGCAATGGTATTAATATATAAAAAACTTTATCAGTATTCCACCCAACTGTCTGCAGTATGACCACCTCGCAACACAACTTTACTGTTTGAAATGATTGGTTTGTATATACAATGTAAAAAAACTATATTGTTATGTTGTTGCAGAATAAAATGTTATCTGATTTAACCCAATTTTAATGACAGATAGCAACAAGATGGATCATCAAGAGCTTAGCAGCACAACTTTACTGTTTTAAATGGTTGTTTTGTGTTTGACAGTTATATTGTTGCAGAGTAAAATATTTGGTTTGACCTCATGTCAAATAAATATAGAAAGTCGATGGATCGCCCACCTTGTACAGCTTTGAAGATGATGTGAAGTATGATGCCAATGACACATATGACCAGCCCAATGGCGTTGATTCCACTCATCTTGTCACCATTCACTAAGACAGCCAGTAACAGTAGGCACAGCTCCTACACAACACATGACAAATTCATACAATGGGAGGCAGAATGGATGGACGGACGGACGGACGGACGGACGGACGGACGGACGGACGGACGGACGGACGGACGGACGGACGGACGGACGGACGGACGGACGGACGGACGGACGGACGGACGGACGGACGGACGGACGGACGGACGGACGGACGGACGGACGGACGGACGGACGGACGGACAAACATCATCTCAACTTCTCTGTTGAAGTATTCATAATTTCATTGTTCATACACTTGGTAATGTAAGGTGAATTTCAAGAAAGCAATAGTATATTTCCATTGTCGGATTGTAGATGATTTCCAAAAAGTTTGGAACATGAGCAGCAAGGGAAGGAAGGAGACGGACGGACGGACGGACGGAGAGGAGGGGGAGGCGGAGGGGAGGCGGAGACAGAGGGGGATGTGGAAGGATTGTTTCTAAACTCCTTAAATCTCATTAAAACAATTTGATACCCACCTTTATAACGCCAGCAATTATCAACGTCAGCCCAGAGGTGAAACTAAGAAGTAGAAACTCAGATAACTCGAGCATGAAGCCAAGCATGGCTCCCAGCATGATAATACCCACAGTCCATATCATCACGCTGCTGTCTGTGTACCCAAAAGTGTGTTTGGATGTCACAAAGTGAACCCCTGAAATGACAACCAGGTTCCATATAGAAATATACACATTACCCAATTTTAGCATGTTTCATATGCCCTCACAAACATACGGTTCAACCAATTTCATAAATTGAAAATATTTTATTTCTACTTAAATCTTCAAAGAACAATCAGTGTAACACCAGAAATTCGTAACTAACTAAACTTATTAATCGCTTTGCACTGTTTCTGTATAAATAATTATATTCCTGTGTTTTTAGAAATCAAAGAGAAGTTCACCTCCGTCATTTCAGAAGCGAATCTGTAATATTCATTCATAAATATGATTGCCAAAACAAACCATGAACAACCATTGAATAATAAATCAACAAACACATTCTACGCGTGTACAAAATTTGTAAAACAAATTGCTTCATAATTTGGTGTATGATAACATACCAGTGATGTTGTCATGTGACTTGGTCATGTGACTTACCTTCGATGCCTGCAGACAGAGGCAGGAGAGCAAGCATCATCCAGGGCTGGATGTGGTACATCATGTCGAGAGGGTTACCAAGTCCTGCACAGCAACAAATTTGTCTTTGTTATTGCATTAATCAGCTGCATTACAAAACTAGGGTGATATGGCAACTGCCAGATCAACCTATCCCACAATGCAGTTGGCACTTAAACAACTTTCCCTGACATATTTTATTCAAAGAAAACAGTTGGATCTAGAATTTCAATGAAGTATACAAAAAACAGTCATTTCAACAGCATGGCAACCATAGCCAATTAATGTCTATATATGTACATGTAATACAGATCATTCCAATGCAAAAAAATATTGTCACAAATATGGATTTCAACAAGCGTTATCCATTTAGGTTTTCTCCCCAGAAAGACAGAAAATATTGATTACTTTGTGTGGTGTGTGCGGCACTGGTCGCATGCGCTTGACAAGGCCAATGTTCACATCATTTTTAGGTGGATGTAATGTTGTAAGACTCTAACTAATTAATTAAATTAATAAAACATTCCATATCACATGGCAACAAAGAACCTGGGATAGTGTGTTGTTTCCTACCTATTTCATTCTTCTGCATGACTTTCTGTGCGAGGGACCACCGCAGGCCAGACAGGAATGACGCAATCAATACCAATATGAAACCCTCCGTGCTGAACTGGGTTAGGTCAAAGGTGAACATGGTCAAACCCAGCGCAATGAACATGATTACGATTACCAGCGAGCACCTCTGAAAGCAAACAGTAAAACTCTTGCACTCATTGTAATGTCGCTACTAACAATGATGGTGTGTGTGTGTGTGTGTGTGTGTGTGTTGTGTGCGTGCGTGCGTGCGTGCGTGCGTGCGTGCGTGCGTGCGCGTGCGTGCGACTGTGTTTCTGTATGAAAACAGAAAATGCAGTTTTCAAAAAGTCACAGGCCAACACTACATGACTCTTTTATATCCCTTTTACCCCTTTAACAATAAATAAAGTGGAAATATACTAATGTATAAATGCATGCTCTGTACCTAGCATAGCATAAAAATATAAACAATAAATAAAAATTGCTCAACAAGAATAATACTTACCAGTCTTTCTAGTCTAAATAGTATTGAAAATCCCAATATAAATATAATACAAGTTGACTTTGTCATCGTATACCTGCAACCAACAATGTGTATTAATACAAACAACAAGAGATTTGCTAAACTCCAAATACAATTAAAAGCATATGGAATTGGTAAAATGTAGCAGAGTAGAGACAATATCATGTTAATAATAACTGTTTCATTTATACATTATTTGTTATCTTTTTTGGTAATCAGGCTGAAAGTACAACTAAATGTTTAAAAAATTATACAGTATCGGAAAAAGAAAAAAATCAACATGAATAAATCAGTAATGTGTGTAAATATACAAACTTAATTTAAAATCAAAATGTACATGTTAGAGCTCAGTGTAGCTTACTATACAAATGCTGCAACAAACTTTAAATTTGAATCATAAAGAATTCCAAAGTTGTGAGTTAAGAAGAATGTACAATGTTTTTTTGGGGGGGGATGTAGATGCCACTTGGAGGAAATTGCTGCCATTTTTGGGGACCCATTTTATGTAAATCTCAAAAACAATGCATGATGCTACACCATTCAAAACAGATTACCTGTATAGTAAATACATGTATCTACAAAATATCAAGAACACCAAATATAGAAATATTAATTAGTAACTATTTTGTAAGCACAGTATTTGCTTCTTTGTAATTATTGAAATGGTAACTGCAAGTACTTACAGTGATATAGTTACAAATTCAAGGCCCCAGTTGGAAAGCCCAATGTCCAAAGCGCTGGCAAAACCTATAATTAGGAAAATAAACTTGTATTCATTTTCTAACAAATGATGTGAAATGTCATAATGTATTAAACAGTGTGTATAAAATGTTACTACTTGTTTCACATTAAGTCTACAACATTTAGTGTAAATCATCACATTAGGGGGATTGCCACTGACTAGTTTTGTTCAACCAAATATTACATTTGATACTACCATTTTCTGTAATAAACACAGCCACTGCTACAAAAGTTAACTCAAGAGCATTAACACGAGGGCTGGGTGAGAAACTATTAAACAAAGCTTAATGTGAAAGATATTTTGGATTTGACATATATCAAATTGGTAAGAGTAAGAGTAAATCAATTCTTGGTTAAAAAGAATATGTATGCAGAGTGTCACTATGTCACAGTTCTGTAGTCAAAGTGGTCGCTGTTTTACATACCAAGTAAGCTAAACTTGTTTTTATCATGCATGGGTTCATACTTCATATCCCATCCTTATCACTGAGTGTTATACCTAAGTGTTATATATGTACGTCCTAGGTACACAAAACTTATTTCAAGTCACACATTAGAGACACAGTGTTGTTAATACTTGTGACACTGTTTCAAATTATTTCTTTTGTATGTAACCCTAGTCTCATTCTTGAAGAACACTTCCTCCATTAAAGCCAATTTTAATTAGTTATCGTA
This sequence comes from Ridgeia piscesae, assembly GCA_025642075.2. Lineage (NCBI taxonomy): Eukaryota > Metazoa > Annelida > Polychaeta > Sabellida > Siboglinidae > Ridgeia > Ridgeia piscesae. Next base: position 1,397,320 of record JAODUO010000006.1, read on the forward strand.
TTTGTGATAATTAATATGAATTCATGATTCATCACATATAACATTTTATATTAAATGTTTCACTAAATTATTTATTATATTATTAATCACAGAGCATATTTATTTATTAATACAATTTTTTATTAATTATTTACTTCTTTATTTGCACATTCTACATAATTCAATATGTATTTATTATTTTGTTCTTATTATTACTAGTATTTTAAATAATATTATTCATATTTTTTATTTTATTATTTATTGTAATTGTAACATTTAGATTTTGTCAGTATGTTGTTGTCTTGTTAGTATGATAACGTATATGTGTACAACGAATGTGCTCTCTCTCGAGCGGTTATTAACCGATTAGCACTCAAGTCGGGCAATGACAGTCACCCCGAATCTCCTCAGGTTGGCCATAGCCGGCCAGCGAATACAGCACAGCGTTTGAATTCGGTTTACGTGGTTGCATCTAGTGATTAAGAGATGCAATAAATGCAACACCTATCTAGACATATAACATTAAATTGTGGCTATTTTGGATACTTCCGTTCTCAAAAATATTTACTACGTTTTCGACAATTTAACAGCTACAGGTTTTGTTTTTGGACATTTAAAAATGATCTCCACCTAAAAGGTGTAACATAATATAACAAGTTATCTACCAGTGTGCAGACAATTTAATGTTCTTTTTAATAAACCCAACTTGTAGTAGTAAAAAACCAAGCATAAAAAAGTTACACCGCAACAAAGTATTTATTTTATTAAATGTTTCAAATTGTCTTAGTGTCAATCAAGAAATGGTCAACATATTTTAAAGTTACAACAACAGTTTTGACGCCACTGTGTAGGCACTTTTATTATCTACAACTGCAGATGAAAGTTGATCATCACGTTTTAATAGTTTCTTGAATAGTGGACCAGTGACTTGTTTCGTCAAATTCGATGTATTTCCCCGCAATCTTTGGGGCGCTTTTGGCATAGCAGACACTCTTTGTTGGAAAACTGCAAAATTAGCGATAAACGTTGCGATTGTTGTCGTTCGTCTTGGTTGAGGGAGTCGAATACGGCAAACGGTGGTGCCACCAAACAGCGCCACCAAACAGAACCCGGATAAACAAAGCTTGCGCATCGCGCTCGAATAATTATTTATATTAATAATATTATTATTAAATTAATTCCATAAATACTAGTGCGTGCAATAAACACTCTATAAAAATACTATAGGATGTGTGTTTTTGTACGCGTAACCGTAAGTGAAGTAGGGAAACAGACGGCATGGATGGTAGTGCCACCAAACGAGAGCCACAAACCTTCGTTTGGATAAACGAAGCAAAGGCGAAGTATGACCTAGGCTAAGATCGTGCACAGAAAACAGTTATTATACAGACTAACTTTACAATAAAGTTTTAGAAAACAATTCACATTTGATTTAATATTATTTTTTAGTCAAGTCAAGTTAAGCAGCAAAGTGGTAGTTCCCGTAAACAACGACAACGATGTTGCAGCTTCGCATCGACGTTGATTCGAGTTCAGTATCGACGTTGATTCGATGTCGAAGGTATCGAAGGTATCGAAGGTATCGAAGGTATCGAAGGTATCGAAGGTATCGAAGGTATCGAAGGTATTGAAGGTATCGCGATACTTCGATATATCGAACCAGCACTAATGTGGCGCTATATCATATAAAACATATTACATGATTACATCATTGTAAACTACACACTCGCTTATGTAACCGTGAGCCTTCCTTAAATAAGTTACAAAGTAACTGCTGAATGCCTGGAATTGAGAGTGGGGCTCTATATCTTGTGAGTATATACAAACATAATTACTTAAAGATTATAAAATTTGTGTGGCCCCAAAAAGCTGTTATTGTCAGGCCAAAGAACAACATTGAACATTTAAACTTGTTAATGCTGGACATGAATATGCAAGATTCAAATTACCTGGAGGTGCAACTCTTGTCACATACATTGACCAAGGCAAAGTTGTGCGTTTCTTGCCAGTGCAACATGTCAAGATACCACGAAAGCAGCCGGCCAGGAGAAATTTCACAACTAGATGAACCATTGTGATCGACAGAGGATTCTTGAATATCTGAAAAATGTGACGTGTGTAATCACAAATCCTATTCCTACATACTTAGACAAAACTGAACAAGATTGTCATGAAGAATAAAAAAAATTGTGATTCCGACATCATGTAGTAAAAATATTAGGGGTGTAATGAGGAGGCCAAAACTGAAAGCAATGATGCCAAGATATATATATTATACGTATAATAAATTAAGCTAAAACATACAAAACATAATTTCTAAAATAGTTTGAAATAATAAAATTAAAATCAAATACTAATAATTACTAGTGTTTTAATGATGTGGCAACCAATTTCTGTATCAAGACAATGATAGAGATAAAGTTAGTGGGTCTTAAATTGTATCCCAAATGCCACCGATGTTTGTGTTGATTGCACCCAGCAAACAAGGAATCATTTCTGAACCAGTTGGCACGCGTCATACTGGTTCATAATTGGTACCGCTCCATCAGTAGCTGTTTTCATGTGTATTCACGTGAATACACGTTCTGCCTGTTGTCACAAGTTTTAAACGAGTTTGACACGAGTCATACTGGGTCAGAACTGGCACAGTTTCACTGGTACGTGTCATCACGTGAAAAATTTGTGATTTCGTGGTAAACACGTGTCGACACACCAAATTTGTTCACAGAATCCAGTGAATTCACATACGGAAACACGTGAATTGAGCCAGTTGAACTCGTGAATTCACTTACAGAACATGTGAAATCATGGGTCGTTGTTTGCTGGGCAGGCATTTGTTTTATTGGACATCAACATGCTGTGATTATACTAACACTGACTATGGTTACATTGTGACAGAACCCTGTTTCATGTCCTTATTTATTACTCAACACTTACACTATATAGCAATTAATGCGTGGCAGTGGCTACGCGTACGTGAGCCGTACGTTTAGGCCGCCAACCTAAAAGTACGGCATTCTTACTGCGCATGCGTATGCTTTTATTTTCGGTTACGTGAGCTGTATTTTTACCATCGTTTATCTAAGGTACGGCATTCGATAAGCGCATGCGCATGATTTCTATACGTGAGCCTTATCTTTAGTAGCTGTCATGCAGTTCCAAAAGTACATGAGTTTCCCCGCACATGCATGTTTATATACATAAGCTCTATTGCTGTATCTTTAGCACTCAGATCTAAAAGTATGCCTAGGTTAGTTTTTTCACGCATGCATGCCACATCTTTAGCAAACAAATATAAAAGTACGTGAGTTTTTCCGCGCATGAATGTTGATGTACGTACGAACGAAGCTCTTTTGGCACTCAGTTCTAAATATACATGAGATTTTGTGCGTGTTATGTTTTCGCAAGTTGACATATGTAGCCCTATGGCAGTCAGTAAATCTAACAATGTCGAACAAAATCGCTCCCTCATGTAATTCCGCCGTACCGATGCAACGAGACGGACGCAGCATGCTTGGGCAAAATTGAAAAAGAGGATACGCGAGCAACCTCACGTACGGTTAGGCCACGGGTCTAAAGATACGGCTCACGTACGCGTAGACACTTCGTTAATGCATGGACCAAAGAATTTAACTACCAACAGAAAATTTATAAAAGAAAACGTATGTGGATAGGACATACACTGAGGAAACCTGCAGCAAATATCATCTGACAGTTACTTGGAAGCCCCCGGGGAAGAGACGATGAGAAAAGCTGAGAAACACCTGGCAGAGAGACACTGAAACCAAAAGAAAGTAGGTGGGATACACCAGGAGAGAAATCAAGGAAATGATATCTAGTAGGCAACTGTACGTGGATAACCATGGATCGTTCAATGGCCTATGCTCCTAGTTAAGATACAAGTAAAGTATATACTAGGCTTATCATTACATGCATGTGTCGTTATCACAGGTATTTTAAGTGGTTTTGTATAGTTAGAAACTCTGAAGTGTTATTACTTCGTCAGTGTGACAATCCTTTTTCTATTTTGTCAACAGGTTTATGGATTGTAAAATTAAAGCTTATGTATATGGATGTCATCATGTGTCGGTTAGTGCATGCACAACGAGGTGGTAAAACACGTACATGGAAATATTTCTGATTGTAGAACGTGAGGCTGATTGAGAAGAAATAGAAGAACAGCACCAAGCTGCACGTTTTTATAGCGTTCCATAGGAATAAACAGCTGCAAAGCGATTGTTTGACCAGCTTCGCTCGCGGTGTCACAAACGAATCCATAGCGTCAAAACGCCGCCGTCGCCTGCCCATTCTTGGAGCTAACGACAGTTCAGCTAATTGTAGTAATATGTCGCAATTCGCTGGATTGTCAACATGCTGCACAGACGAAGCGGGACCAGTGTCGTCCACGTTCAACTTTAGAGTGTCGGCCTTGGTAACCAAGTTTGTTTGAGATTATGTCATTTACGCATTCGACAAAGTAGACATTATAGTACGTCTTTAATTTACTTCAGAGTTTATAAAATTCTTATGTTTGTGCTATTCATTACTCAGAATGGTTAACGCTAACATCGTGCTGTGACTTTTTGCTGGAAGAACATAATACAATTTTATAAACTCGATCACCCCAAGTATAAATGTGTAATAATGCTAACAGCAAAAAACACCACACGTTTAGTTTTTACCTAGTTCTAGTAAGTCAAGCGAACTAATGGTTCACCGACTACCGCGCTTTCAATTATATGTTTAGGTAAATTTTTTAATGCATAGTACATAATTGTTTATTTAACCGGTACATTAATTATTAATATGTAATAGGCGCCGATTAATATGAAATTATATATGATTATGATATCATTGACCGTAATTAGACTTAGTTTATGCTAACCGTGTCCCGTGGAGTTGCCAGTTGGATATTTGTTATATAAGCCTTGTTATTCAGTGCTTGAAGGAGCTTGAATGGTATGGCATTTTCTATGTATTTTCGAAACTTGTTGATCGACTGTGCTGTTTGAACCCGATTGTCACCCACCCGGCCGTTCGAGATTCTAGATATATAGGCTATATAATTCGATCATTACTGATTGTATTAGGGTAGGGACCTGCAAAATTTTTAGGGGCGCGTCGGTGGGTGTCCGCTAGACTTTTCTGAGACCCAAGATGACAGAGAATGCCACCGTGTGAATTGTAAAAAAATTAATGAGTTTTTTTATTTTGATGAGTGAATATGCGATATGTTCGGATAATTATATCTTTGTAGCACGTTGAGGAAGTTTTCTGAAGTTTGGCTAGTAGGTAAATGAATATTTAATAAGAAGACCCTGAACATTTCATACAAATCATGCACATGTAGCGAATTGTAGCTATAGTCGTTTCGAATTTACCGCCCGTTTTCAGGATTGTGCTTACGCAATGATCGACGGCTTTTTTACAGAGATAAATCGCCAAGAGACATGTCATGGTTGACACACAGATCTGCTATAGAAATGTGTACTAAATAAAGCATAGGTTATTGAAGCCTGTCGCAAAACGTTCATGAGCAAGTTATAACTTGTATATAATACTTACATAAAATACGTTACTGAAAATAAGTCTCACAAGAAAATAGTAAATTATGTTAAGAGTACACTAGATTCCATCGTGTCAATTCGTGGGTGCAGAACAATTTGCTGGCCCTTATTAAAGATAGTGGAATAGAAAAAAATTGCTAAAAGTCCGACACATAATCCTGAAAATAGACCAAATAATATAGGTAATATTGGATATAAAATGCTATTTCAAGGTCCTACCCATCTTAATGTCACACAAGAATGAGGTCAAACAAATGTTTTTTACAAATATATCTGACAAACTATAAGGTTATAACAGTTTGCAAGTGCATTTCAGTTAAGTGATCCAGACCCGGTATGAACGTATTAAAAAGTAAAGGCATGAAGAAGATCATCAATTTCAAGGATGGCTCATATGCCATTGTCAAGAAAATTACAAAGATGGTGAAACCGACGAGGAACGTACGCTTCATATTTAACTGCTATGACATCGCTCAATCACTGAAACAGAAGACGAGGGCCAAGCGAGCACAGGGAAAGGAGATGGGGTTTGCAATCCATGACGAGATGGACATTCTTTATAAGATTACTCTCAAAGAGCTGTTCTCTACCTCAAAGACAATGGCGCTCCTCTCCAACATTCTTGGTAATGTCGTGTTGGAGGAATACAAAGGGTCGAAGAAAAAGGTGGTGGTAGTGAAAGGTACCACGGTTCAGAACAATCAACTCGATCCACTCTTTGGCTGAGTCGATGTCCACTCGCAATCACGAGGAGGCAGACACCATGATTCCTTTGCATGCAATTGATACCATCGGTGACTCCTCACTGAGAAGCATAGATGTGTGGTCGCCTGATACTGACATATACTGATCTTGCTGATGGACCTTGTGATTCACGGACGACTTGGTGCATTCACCAAGCTCAATTTCCTCACTGGAAAAGGCGACAAGCATCAATCGATCGATCACCATTCGTGAGCGTGTGAGTCTCATTGGGCGAGAGAAGTGTCAAATTCTGATTGGTTTCCATAACTTCATAGGTGCAGATTTGGGAGGGAAATTTGTTGGCATCTCAAAGAAGAGTTGGATCACCTCGTACCTCTCCTTCCCCAATGATGACCCCCATGGTCTCTGCCTTCAAACTCCTTGGCGAAGGGGTGATCATGCACAAGCCATGAGCTACTGGACGGTGCATGAGCTGCCCCAAGAAATGCGGCCTATCTAGACGTTTGTTTGATCAGTATACAGCTCTGGGGGTGCAACTACCATACCAGCTTTAGGTTGGGAAATATTCAGGTCCAGGAATCTGGAGGGCGAGAAACTTCCTCCGACCAGAGCAGCACTGATGCCCCATATCTTATGCACCAACATTGTGGCCGTGAGGGACAAAAGCTATACGTACAACACCTCACCCATGCCTACTGCACCTTAAAGGGAAATAGATGGTATCTCCCCGTCCCGTGTCTCTACAAACCAACACCAGTTGCCGTCTTGGAACTGATCAAATGTGATTGCAAGACATCTTGCAAGGGTCACTGCTCATGCAAGAAGAAGGATGATAGCAGATGAAGATGATGTATGACTGTTGCAGTAGGATGAACAAGGATAACATTATCAGAAGATTGTGTACCACTGATTTAACTCACTAATTAAGTGTTCAACATGGCATGTTCCATGATAGATGTGTTGTATGTGTATGTATAAGAATATAACCTTTAAAAATAATTTTCGCCAAAATTTACTGTTATTCAATGTGTTGTCTGTACGTGCATGTATCTCCCTGTAGTTGTTTCAGGACAAAATTAAATTGGTTGCCTGACATGCAGTGCAGTGCAGTTCATTATTGGTAATTACTTCTATTTGCTTATTTGTTTTCAGATTTTGACCTTGAACCTGAACTTCTATATATACATACATGCATGTGCCTCCTTGTTGTTTGTACGTTTGTATTATAGTATTATGCTGTAATAAAAAAAATTACCTGACCTAATTGTTATAATTTGATTTTACTGAATGGTCATCATATGTTGATCTTTGTTTTTAACTTACTGCATGACTTTGACCTCCAATCGACTTGAAACCAGTAAAAAATAACCTTTACCTTGACCTTCTTGCATGACCTTGAAATACTATTGACCTTAACATATTCCAGATTATCAGGCATGGTTGAAAATCATACAATAGAGTCTAACATCATTGAAGTGGTCGAGTAGTTCCAGAGGTATGCCATTTTCTGTACTTTCCACGTGTGATGGCGGCCATCTTTGATTTTGGGCCTTACAGGTGTCTACAAATTTATAACCTAAAATTTGTGTTTAGTTCATACCCAAATAAAGTCAAATCAATCACTATCTTACTTTGGGCATCCGATTCCTACGGGACTGAAATCCATATATGGTGGTCTGCACTACATGCTACACAGCAGGCTGTGCAGTGGTCACAAATTTGGTATCATTTTCTCCATAATTTTGGAATGCATAAAGATGTTTATATTCTGTAAACGGTATCTTGTTAACTGGTATACATAGAATCAACGTGTACAATCATAAACATGGTAAAGTTATTAATGATTTTTTTGCAGGTCCTAATAAGGGAATGAAAATAATAATGCATTTCAACACACCTATAAATTGTTTTCATTATGGTATACAATTTATGTATGCACAACATACATAAACTCTGTGTTGCAAATTCACCTTGTATATATGTTTGCTATTTGTTTAATGAAATAAAATAAAATAAGATGATTCTCAAACGTTATCAGTTCAAACGAACCTCAAAGAACTAAAACGTTATATCGGGTAATTCATGTGCACCTGGTAGTATATTTCGGCCATTATTGTTGCAGGCAACATGTGGACGAAGTTTGTGGTTTTGGTTTGATAAACTTTTGCATTCGTTGTCAGATTAAACACATAGAGTATAGAGCAGTTGGAACATTTACATTCCACAACGTGGTCATTTTTAGATCAGGTGTAGTATCATGACACGTTCGGGCCGCCCACGATCTCGGCGAAGAAGAAATGTAAGTTCTCGACTGAGTCGACTCGATCTGAATCTCAGTTTCTGAATTAATTACTCTAAGATTGTCAGTGTCTGGTGGCTTATCTGAACAGATCGGGTTCCCAACTAATAGGAGCTGATCTAGGATTTGTCTTCTTCCAGTAATCCACTACCGTAAAATGTACCGATTTAATGGATGATGTGCGCATGTTCAAGTGCCTTGGGCTGGGCAGTGTGCTAATAATCATGGTGTAGGTATGTGACAATTTTAATACATCGTAATCTTAATAAAAATTACTACCACTGGAAAGAAATTGGAAATACCTTTAAAATGGTGATTACATGTTTGTTCTAGGGTGGATATTAAAAAAGTTATGCCAACTTGAATGTCGCAAATTAGTATAATTTTTGTCCCTTTGTTTCAATGTAAAACATAGGCAAAACGTGTGACCATTATTTAAAGTGACATGATCAGTTCGTGGCTTTTTATTGCAAAATCATGTTACTCAGTATAAGATATAACTATTTTAGCGTCCTGACTGCCAATAAATGTTTTATCGAAACAGAACTGACTTCGTAATGTTAAACGTCGAATGTTTATAAGAATCCCGACGCTGTCACTCAAATCGCCGCGAGTGACACCCACCCTTTGACCTTTACCAACTGGGAGCCGTGCACCTGGCTGGGTGTGGCGTTAGTTGCGTCAACTTGTGTTCACGTGATACTGCATCGCGTGATCATGCGTTTCCTTCTGGGCTTTTAGCTACGCCTACGATGGTTTCGAAAACGCCTCGTGGTCGATGTGTACACAGAATTAAGCGCCCTTACTGCGTCTATTTGCAACCCCTAAATGGTACATGAAAACATATTTTGACTGTCTTTGCGCTATAATAGGTATAATTTATACCATATAACATGATTTTGCAATAAAAATAAAAAGCCACGAACGGACCATGTCGCTTTAAGACTATTTATAATGATGCAGTTTTAATTGCATTCAGTGTAACACTGATGCTGATTAAATACATAGATTAATAATTAATTACTCGAACAAGTGATTCCATAAAATATTGTCATTTAAACAACATATATTTTAATGAAATGTTCAATGAGATAAAGAACAGATAAATGCTGAGAATCTATTTCAATATGAATTATATATAGTATCTGGCTACAGGAATTCCATAATTAACGAAACAGGAATTCCAGAATAAATTGTTTAAATATTTAACTTTTTAACTGAACTATTTAATTAAATACTTATTTGTTTTTAATAACTACAGGCTGAATTCAGTGCTGATATTTTATAGACTGACTATTTAAAACACATTATAAATTATGAAGCAAACATATTGCAAAAGTTATATCTTTATTAATAAAAAATTCTACAAAACCTAAAAAAATTGCAAACGTTATATCTTTAATAATGAACAATTTATACAAAGCCTAAAAAACTGCAAAAGTTATATCTTTAATAATAAAAAATTCTACAAAGCCTAACTACACCAAAACATTGCATTACACGATGTTTATAAACATTGCTTGAAATCAACCAACGGCATGCCAAATAGTGGGTCACGTGACCCCACAGGTATGCGTGATGGCAAACAAAGCGTCATCAAAATCTGCAAACATCCACATTATGTGAGCATCTAAATAAAAACACACATCTATATAATGAATAACATTATCTATTAATTATGTCTGATGTAATATAGGTGATTACAGTGGGTTAGATTGTAGTTTACGAAAGCATTTCGTAACACAGACATTTTCGGGAAATACCAAAATGTCTACCTTACCGCCTTTGACAGTGCACTATTCTGGCTCATAAAATAACATGTTCGAATCAATATTTAATTATCCATACGTTAAGAAATATTATCAAAGTAACGATCAAGTATAATTGTATTGAACTTGATGAACTTTGCAAATCAAATAACTTATGGTGTGGTTGGCGCCAAGCAAAAATAAAAAAAAACGGTAACTAGTACCGAATGTGTACGACGTAAGGTATCTAAAAATAACTAAGAAAAGTCACACGATAGCCAATGAGAGCATATTATGGAAGGGAGCCCCTGAGCAAGTGTGCCCTTACGTGGTGCAATTGCCGTGGCACAACAGCGCAGCCGCTATGACCCAGTTTTTGTCACATACCTACATAGTGTTGAAATATTTATAAAATAATATATATATATAAGTGCAAGTGTGTGTTAAAATCAGTGGTCATGATACTTTAAGCTCTGTCAGCCACAGGGCTTTATGCAGGATAAAATTATTGCCAGTCACACGTTTTAGTGGACACTTAGATGTTAACGGTTAAGCCAGTTTACAAACTTTTAAAAGTGTCTGATGACCTGAAATGGACTACACACATGTGACACCATTTCTACTCACTTTCAAGGCATAACTAACAATATCTATGGTTTTGGAAGACCTTTTTTTCTTCCACCATATTTGTACCCGTCCATATTCGTTTTTACCCGTCCAAATGACGGGTGGACGGGTCTCTACATAAAGCTATGGTCAGCCACATGCAGTGCTGTCACGCTCAAAGCACTGCTTGAAAGCCTATTTGGAGGGAGCATTTATTGTTTGGGTTGTGAGTTTGTTTCTGGGTTCTATTGTGCTTATAAAGAAAGAATGCTTATAGGCTTGTATCCGGGAGCATTGAACCATTAGTTGTGTGGGTACGTGCTGGCTGGGTGTATTTGCTGAGTGGGATATCAACTAAGCCTTGTTGAATTTTGTATATCGTTGTGAGTCTAGCTGTGTGTCTGCGGTGTTCTAGGGACTGCCATTTCAATTGTTGGATCATTGCAGTTGGGCTACTGTGGCGCCGCCAGTCACTGTGTACATATCTGGCGGCTTGCCTACGCCCCTGCTGATCTGTCATTTCATTTCAACCGAGGCTTACCAGAATTCGCCTAAACATCTTACTTCACCACCCATTCACCCAGACAATTCTTTCCTGTCTCAAGCCAAAACAGGTGGCCTGAATCCACATGCATGACCACAAAACTGGATCTTCAAAAATGGCTCTAACTGAGTCTTAAGTTAAAGACCTGGAAATCCTCTAGGTTCATGTCTGTAGGATTTATTAAGAAGACCCTGAAAATGTCAATCGCATGTTGCAGCTAAATCGTTTTGAATTTACCGCCCGTCATGTTCCTCTTGTTGGTCTTAGGAGTCCCACGATTATCTGCAATCCCAAAATACCTGTCTCAGGAGGGTGATTGGGGACTGCAATTATTACTACATATTCTGTTTGTAAGAAAAAGTGCAACAGGTAGTATAGTGGATAATCAAAATGACTGAATTTGTTGCTCTGGACAGTGATTATGACCACACATCATTTTCATTCATGCTAAAGTAAACAGCGAGCTTTGCTTTGTTACAGTTATTGATGTTAATAATTTTTGATCAAATCATTCTCCCCGAGATTTCATGAGGCTGCTTTACCATAAAGATGGGACGAATATTCGATTCATATTCATATATTTTCCCGCTATTAGAATCAAAGTTTGAAAATGTGCAGCTATATAAACGAATATCGCTCGAATATATTTTCCTTCATGTCCTCTGCTGCAAAATTGATCCCAGGTGATTTTATACTTTCTGACTTGATGAATGATAAGTTTGGCGGCTGTAAGAAATCATTTTTTATGGTTAGGTCAGAAAGTAAACAAAAAGATGGGTGTGTATGGCAGAGATGGAGTGAGTACAATACAAATCTACTCGAGTACGAGTATGATTACTTTGAACATGCATGAGTACAAGTAAGAGTACTCAGAAAACAAATGTACTCGAGTACGATTACTTTACAATGTACTCAAGTACGAGTACGATTACTTTAGAATGTAATCATGATTACTTTCATGATTACTTTAATGAACATCCTGTTTCTAACATAAAGGCGACTTTCTCATGGAATCCTTGGTGTCATTCTTGTTCTGTTGTTGTGTCACTAATGTTCTAACTGATAATGCTATCCACTATCCAGGTGTTATTATTATTAATAATTAGATTCTCAGGTATTGGATGAATCATTTAATACTGGATTAATTATTTAATTTATGGTTTCTGAATCAAATACAAATAGGAGGCATTTAATAATTTCAAATACACATGATCAAATACATTACAATAACAACACTTCAAAACCAGGGGGGCATATTCAAAAGAGTATCCAATTTAAATATATAATATATCAGATGGGTCTAGACATGGGGTCAAATACATTCGTATTTGAAAGTATTTAAATACTGTTTTAAGTATTTGTATTTGATGTTTAGGAATTAAAAGTATTTGCATTTAAATACTTTCCTAAAGTATTTGACTTTTTCAAATATTTTTTTCAAATACATTGCCAGTATCAACATTTCTTTTTCAATGTCACGTGTAATGCCTGCCAAACTGATTACCTTAATGCACTGCAACTTCACCCAACAGTGCTAATTACACTTACACTTAACAGCAGGCTTCCCCCATGGCCCTGCAGTGACCACAACTTGTGTTTGCTCAGAGCCAGAGGATGGACTAGCACCTAACAGTGTTGTTTGTTCTTTAGTCAGACTTCAATTTGGCACCAGGTTATTCTGGTTTCCTGGCTGACTTTGAAGTTGAGCCTTCCTCACAACATCGTAGCAATGATTAGCAGTGTCTCATCTGAGGGCAACATAGGCATTATATTATTATGGACCTCCTGGCTTAACATACAAACAATATATTTTGGCCTTTACCTCTTTCAGTCAGATGTCACTGTGATGCAGTTAGCAATAACAATACTCCCTAGCACTGGTCTGCCTGTCATCATGAGCAAAACACTAATTATGCCTATAAACTAGATGTCTCAATATATGTGTTGCTTTTCTTTTACCTACATAGTAATACCAAATTAAAAATATTTGAAAATATATGAAAAAGGTATTTAAAATACTTTTCAATGTATTTGACTCCATGGGACAAACATAGAATAGTTGTGGATTTAGACAGGTTTACAGTTTGCACTTAATTAAGTGCAAACTGTCACACCATACTGACAGAGCAAACAGTACAGGTGGGGCTGTGGCCTGGCTTCTAAAATGACAAAGTAATATGTTAGTGGATGCTTATCTCCTGCAGTGCTTCACAGGAACTGTCACAATATAACTTGTACTTTGTACTAAGCAGGAGGGTGAGGAGATATGGATTCTCTGGGAAGAGAAGGTATTAATTAGGGAAATCTGACTGAATATTTATTTAACTGAAATGCTCAACAGTAATAGAAAATGAATTACACTGTACCTCGATTATTATTACATTTATTAGATTACTTCTAATATTGCCATCTTTATCTGTGTAATATATTTGCTTGCAACTACTTCTCACGATTAAATTGTTTTGGTAATGTACTCGAGTACGATTACTTTCCATCGTGTACGAGTACTCAAAAAGTACTCGAGTATGAGTACACGAGTACAATTACTCCATCTATGGTGTATGGCCACGATGCTGATGACTCCGGCATGGACTTGTGCCCATGGCCAAGGGGGTGACGCCGCACCCAGCAAGACATTTCGACACTGTTAGTATCCTAATCGAATTTGAAGCCATTGAATATTTGCATTCGATTTGTATTCGAAATTTTGAAGATATATTCGATTCAAAAGAAATTAATTTTAGTCAAATTATTTCTGTGTATAATCAAACAAAATCAAAATGTTACACTGTTAATATTTTGTTGTTTTCAGCAAAACAAAGAATCTGGCTCACAGCAGCAGAAAGGTGCACGTGATGGAGATAACGAACGCAACTATGCCATGACTGTGAAGGAGAATGCTGCCTTTGAAGCTTACTACAAGGTGAAAGACAATTCTGTATAACTTCATGGCTATATTAAAAAATTACCTGGTAATCTCGTAAACCTTTTGTGGACACAGCAGAAAGCACTTTGTCTGTAAACAAAATTCACCCAATGCAGGCTGTTAACAGTCCCAGAGGTACAATGCATGTGTAAAAAAGTTAGAAAAAAGAAACATTCCAAAATGCTCAAATTATGTTGCGGTAATCTCAATAAACAGTTTGCATGGTATATCTTCGACACAAGCATGACTTGGGAGTGTATTTTGAATCAAATGGAGAAATAGAGGCAAAACGGCCAAATTTGGACGATAACAAATTATATCATGTGCTTTTACATGATGGTTAACTTCAATTTAGTTAAAATCTTTCTACTCTATGTATGTTCAGTGTCAAATATCTTTGGGTTTGGGCCATGATTTTTATACAGTTGGAAAGCTTAATAAGCTTCTTTCTGATGGTTTGAAAGTTACACGCATGAACTGTTCTGAAAATGGTAAATAAAACATTCAATTTGCAAACTCAATCTCTTGATAATATTTGGGGTTGGCAGACTGGTTCACAGCAAGACCTATGATGTTGAGTGCATTCCCATCATTTTACCCCTCATTCAACACCATTGATTCATCTTCCTGCTAACGATAGATGAAAAGTGATGATCTCGGGTTCCAGACCACACAACCGGTTGACAACAGCTGAACATTACACTTGTTACTTTTGATTTCGCAGGCTCAAGGCATCGTTCCAGAAGAAGAATGGGAGACATTCATCACGACACTGAGGGCTACGTTACCGTCAACATTTCGTATCACAGGCCACGGCGCTCAGGCGGAAGAAATGCTGAGAATCATCAAAAGCAGTTATCTGAAAAATCTTGTTGAAGTTGTCGATGGCCAACAAATTATTGCTGTTCCTAAAAGCCTCCCTTGGTGAGTGAGCAATCGTCATTGACGACATGTGCATGTATGTCAATCATGTTCCGTGTTTTTAAATTTGAAGATTTGCTGCACTCAGAAGTAGATAGCATATCTAGCTGTATACAGTGGTTTTGGTTTAAATATCTAAGAAAATATAAATTTTATGTACTTCGTATTTTGTTTGTGATGTTGGTAAAATGGTTTATTTCCAATGTTAACAGTTTGTTGTCATGTTGTATTTCAGGTACCCGGGTGAGATGGCATGGCAGCTCGATTTTGACAGAAAGTTCATCCGTAATTCAGCGACGCTGAAGAAGCTGCACCAATTCATGATCTCTGAGACTGAGAGTGTGAGACTGCCTTACGTTTTACAAACACCTTGCAGAGTCTATTGCTTAGATTGTCCTCAGATATTGCAGAAAGTGTGCACATTCAACAATGCAACAACTTATATGACAGGCATGTTATATAGAGTTAAGATTCGAATACTGTCTTTTGGTCAGTTTTGATTTTATTATTTTTTAAATTCAGTTTATACAATGGAACATCTGTATTATAGTCAACCATGAGGCTGACCAACGTGACAAGTTTCCTATGCCAAAATGTGTTCATATGTGCAGTACTTTACAAAGCCAGAACGTAACATCTGTTAAGTGAATCTTCCCTGCTTGCAGTTCCACTTTCTACAACTGGTTCTTTATGTGGCAAAGCCAAAAGTAAAAAAACATTCATGACAGACCAGCGACACAAATCTGGCATCCATTTTGAAGTTGACACACATTGTTGCTAGGCAACAGGTCACGTTATTGCTGTGTGCATGGTTTAGTGATGCCTCCTGTTTCCCCTGCAGGGTAACATCAGTCGGCAGGAAGCAGTGAGCATGATACCTCCCCTGGTGATGGACATTAAATCTCACCACAAGGTTGGTACAGGTTGAGAAATTATCTTTGTCATTTGTACTGGTAGTTTGTGTCGTGTTAGGACGTTTCGGGTGATTGTATATGTTCGTAAGGTCCCAGAATATATTCAGCTTTACAGGAAGGTGGGAGGGTTTATTGACTTGGAAATAAATTGTCTCATTGGTGCCATCTGGTGCGTGAAACGTGTGAATGAAAATGTTCACAGTATTACCAGGTGTAAGATGTGTGTCAGTGTTACCAGGTGTTAGATGTATGCCTGTATTACCCGGTGTTAGATATGTGTCTCTCTGTTACCATGTATTAGACCTCTGTCTCTGTGTTACCAATAATATTAGCCATTTGTCTCTGTTTCCAAGTGTTAGCCATGTGTCTCTGTGTTACCAGGTGTTAGACATGTGTCTCTGTGTTACCAGGTGTTAGACATGTGTCTCTGTGTCACCAGGTGTTAGACGTGTCTCTGTGTCACCAGGTGTTAGACATGTGTCTCTGTGTTACCAGGTGTTAGACATGTGTCTCTGTGTTACCAGGTGTTAGACATGTGTCTCTGTGTCACCAGGTGTTAGACATGTGTCTCTGTGTTACCAGGTGTTAGACGTATGTCTCTGTGTCTCCAGGTGTTAGACCTGTGTCTCCAGGTGTTAGACATGTGTCTCTGTGTTTCCAGGTGTTAAACATGACTCTGTGTTTCCAGGTGTTAGACATGTGTCTCTGTGTTTCCAGGTGTTAGACATGTGTGCAGCTCCAGGCTCTAAGACAGCCCAGTTAATAGAGCTGCTTCACGCCGACTCACCTGACTCTGTGCCAGGTGGGTCTTGCTTGTTCAGTTATTTCACACGAAATGGTATTGCTAACTTTCCATGTTAACTTGTTGGTTGTTTGTGTCACAGAGGGTGTGGTTGTTTGTGTCACAGAGGGCATGGTTGTTTGTGACAGAGGGCGTGGTTGTTTGTGTCACAGAGTGTGGTTGTTTGTGTCACAGAGGGCGTGGTGGTGGCCAATGACAGTGACAACAAGCGGTGTTACCTGATGGTGCACCAGGTGAAGAGACTGGAGAGTCCAAACTTCATGATCATAAACCACGACGCTTCAAAGATGCCCAGCCTGCGTCTCACACTACAGGTACGTTGTCAATTCACCCTTCTAGTTACTTATATTTTGATACAAGTTTTGTAGTTCCTGCACGTTTTTGTAGTGTTAAGCTGGTACGATAGATTACAGTTTGTTTCATATTATTTAATAGATTATGTGTCGATGATATTCGTGGTCTTAATATTTCCTTCCAGGTCTACTTAGTCATGTTTTCCTTAATTCCCAGCACTCAATATATTATTTGTGCTAACTATTTATGCAAGGAATAACACAGACGCAAGTGTCGATGTGAAAAATGCCAAATGGATGACATTAGTTTATCATGGGAGAAAACAGTGTATGAGTCATGTTAGCACACTGTAATAGTTAAGTGAAAGAAATGTGGACTCTACATGCCGATGCCAGGCCTGTAACTTGAACCCATACTAATCTCCTGCACCTCAGGCTGCCAGAGCCCAAGTTTCAACATTATAAAGTAGCAGCTATATTCCTAGAACAATGGAAAGAACGACATATAATCATGCAGAGCTGTGCTTTCACAGTACGGAGTCATTGGCTCAATGCCTGTTGTCCTCAGAATTGTTTTTGAGACATGACTAACATTGCTGTGGTCATTCCGATCAGGATGAAAATACAGTCTGTACATTCCCTGGTACCTACTGTCAAATGTTTACAGTAGACAATCCATACCTGTGTGGGTCTTACGGCAACAACATCAGGATTATGTATCCACGAAACACTGCCTTTCATTTCTTGTAATGTCACCATTTCTGCTGAGCCTATGTTTTTGTTAAAGATGTTACAAGTGGTGCATTAGCAAAAGTAGCAAACTATTGACAAATGTGTCTTCTTGGGTTCAGACCGAAGAAAGAAAAGTGATGAAATTTGACAGAATACTTGCTGACGTTCCTTGCAGGTAAGTTACGTCATATGAACTATTTATTCAGTTTGTCTTTGTTGCTGTCATGTCAACTCGGTCACAGTCACAGTCACAGTCACAGTCACAGTCACAGTCACAGTCACAGTCACAGTCACAGTCACAGTCACAGTCACAGTCACAGTCACAGTCACCTTTCTTATCTAGTTATCTTCATAAATGACTGGTAGACATAACAATTAACTGAACACTAAATCAATTGGAGGTTCCCAAAGAAGCCGTGATGGTATTTGATTGAACAGGTCTGTCAGGGAGGAAAGTGTTCAGCGCTTTGAGCAATACTGAGGATTGGCTACTGTGCTTTATAAAATCTGAACTCTTAAGAACTTACTATATTTGCTTTTTCTTTGTCTTCAGTGGTGATGGCACTTTGAGGAAAAACCCAGATATTTGGAAACGCTGGAATCCCAACGGTGGTCACAGTCTACATGCGTAAGTCTGTCTTACTGTAGATGTACAATTTGACATGTCCAAATTATTCATGTGTGAAATTATTTTGTCAACTAATGCAACTATTACCATTTGCATATTGTTGTTGACTAAATTGGGAGATGGTGATAGTAAATACTCAGAATGTCAGAAACTTGAGCTCAGAAACGCAGCAAATAAGAATTGTTTAGTACATCTGATATCTTGAACATAAATATATTCTTCAGTTGTTGAGAATTTAGGGTACAATACTTAAAATGTATTAATGGTAGTAATCATACAGACATTACAACTGGTGTGATCCCTCTCACAGAACAGTACTTTTAAGATTGGAATACTGGTTGTCTAATATACTGTGACAAAAGCTACGGGGTGTACAATAATTATGCCGTGTGTGCTTATAAGAGTGAATACGGTAATCTCATTCCTCCCCTTGGATGTAGCTGCTGTGTACACCAGTAAGGGCAGTCTCAGATAGAGATTGCGGTGGGTGAGATGATGTAGAGACTCTTCCCTTGCAGTCTCCAGAGGAGCATCCTCAACCGTGGCCTGGAGATGCTGGAGGTGGACGGTCGACTCGTCTACTCTACGTGCTCCTTTAACCCCATCGAAGATGAGGCCGTGGTCTCCAGCATGCTTGATAAGGCAAAGGGTTAGTGGCAGGGCGAGTTAGCATTATTTGTAAGGTTAACGTTTAGTGCTGGCTGGCATTGTTGGGAAAGCAAAGGGTTAATAATGTAGGTGTCAGTCGGTGTGGTGGAGAAAGCAAAGGGTTAGGATTAAAGGTAGGATGTAAAAGGCTTAGCCCAGTTACCAGTAAGGTGGATGTGTGTTAAGACTGTTTCTATTTAATAGCATTGATTGGTTTTAAGTTGTACTGTTTGAAACTGTATATTTACACCCTAATTTATTTATCTTAATTTATTGATCATACCTTATTTAATTATTTGTCTTCGCTTATTTATTTACCCAGGATTATTAATTTATATTTTAGATTTCGTCAACACATGTTAATGTGAAGCACCTTAATTGGCATTTAATTACTTAAAAAGCGCATTATTAAGATACTGGATTATTTAATCACAGGATTGCAATAAAAATAAGTTTCAGTTTGTTTGATATTAATAAAATAAAAATATTGAAATTTGCTATAACATTATTAATTGTTGCGTTGAGATGATAGTTGAGATGAGGTAAGATATGTTGATATGTTACAGGGAGCATTGAACTAGTGGACGTCTCGGAGGAGTTGCCGGGTTTGAAATACTCAAAGGGTCTCACAATGTGGAAAGTACGTCTCCGTCCATCAGCAGGTCACACATTAAATTACACGAGACACTGAAGCTCTTTGAGAAGTCTTGTGAGGAATAACCTAATTTTCTTGTTACAATTAACAGTTGTAACGCATGAGTGACAGTTTGTATATAATTCATTACGATTGATATAATCATAGTTCTGAATATGTTCCACTCATATCTGATCCTCCCATCAGTGTATCTAACCAGTGGTTGTCAGCATTTGTGTACCTAACCAGTGTGGTTGTTGTCAGCATTTGTGTATCTAACCAGTGTGGTTGTTGTCAGTATTTGTGTATCTAACCAGTGGTTGTTGTCAGCATTTGTGTACCTAACCAGTGTGGTTGTTGTCAGTATTTGTGTATCTAACCAGTGGTTGTTGTCAGTATTTGTGTATCTAACCAGTGGTTGTTGTCAGTATTTGTGTATCTAACCAGTGGTTGTTGTCAGCATTTGTGTATCTAACCAGTGGTTGTTGTCAGCATTTGTGTACCTAACCAGTGTGGTTGTTGTCAGCATTTGTGTATCTAACCAGTGTGGTTGTTGTCAGCATTTGTGTATCTAACCAGTGGTTGTTGTCAGCATTTGTGTATCTAACCAGTGTGGTTGTTGTCAGCATTTGTGTACCTAACCAGTGTGGTTGTTGTCAGCATTTGTGTATCTAACCAGTGTGGTTGTTGTCAGCATTTGTGTATTTCTAACCAGTGGTTGTTGTCAGCATTTGTGTACCTAACCAGTGTGGTTGTTGTCAGCATTTGTGTATCTAACCAGTGTGGTTGTTGTCAGCATTTGTGTATCTAACCAGTGTGGTTGTTGTCAGCATTTGTGTATCTAACCAGTGTGGTTGTTGTCAGCATTTGTGTATCTAACCAGTGTGGTTGTTGTCAGCATTTGTGTATCTAACCAGTGTGGTTGTTGTCAGCATTTGTGTATCTAACCAGTGTGGTTGTTGTCAGCATTTGTGTATCTAACCAGTGTGGTTGTTGTCAGCATTTGTCTATCTAACCAGTGTGGCTGTTGCCAGCATTAATGTATCTAACCAGTGTGGTTGTTGTCAGTATTGGTGTATCTAACCAGTGTGGTTCTTGTCAGCATTTGTGTATCTAACCAGTGTGGTTGTTGTCAGCATTTGTGTATCTAACCAGTGTGGTTGTTGTCAGCATTTGTCTATCTAACCAGTGTGGTTGTTGTCAGCATTTGTGTATCTAACCAGTGTGGTTGTCAGCATTTGTCTATCTAACCAGTGTGGTTGTTGTCAGCATTTGTGTATCTAACCAGTGTGGTTGTTGTCAGCATTTGTGTATCTAACCAGTGTGGTTGTTGTCAGCATTTGTGTATCTAACCAGTGTGGTTGTTGTCAGCATTTGTTATCTAACCAGTGTGGTTGTTGTCAGCATTTGTGTATCTAACCAGTGTGGTTGTTGTCAGTATTGGTGTATCTAACCAGTGTGGTTGTTGTCAGCATTGATGTATCTAACCAGTGTGGTTGTTGTCAGTATTAATGTATCTAACCAGTGTGGTTGTTGTCAGTATTGATGTATCTAACCAGTGTGGTTGTTGTCAGTATTGATGTATCTAACCAGTGTGGTTGTCAGTATTAATGTATCTAACCAGTGTGGTTGTTGTCAGTATTGATGTATCTAACCAGTGTGGTTGTCAGTATTAATGTATCTAACCAGTGTGGTTGTTGTCAGTATTAATGTATCTAACCAGTGTGGTTGTTGTCAGTATTGATGTATCTAACCAGTGTGGTTGTTGTCAGTATTGATGTATCTAACCAGTGTGGTTGTTGTCAGTATTGATGTATCTAACCAGTGTGGTTGTTGTCAGTATTGATGTATCTAACCAGTGTGGTTGTTGTCGGTATTGATGTATCTAACCAGTGTGGTTGTTGTCAGTATTAATGTATCTAACCAGTGTGGTTGTTGTCAGTATTAATGTATCTAACCAGTGTGGTTGTTGTCAGTATTAATGTATCTAACCAGTGTGGTTGTCAGTATTGGTGTATCTAACCAGTGAGGTTGTTGTCAATATTAATGTATCTAACCAGTGTGGTTGTCAGTATTGGTGTATCTAACCGGTGAGGTTGTTGTCAGTATTAATGTATCTAACCAGTGTGGTTGTCAGTATTGGTGTATCTAACCAGTGTGGTTGTTGTCAGTATTAATGTATCTAACCAGTGTGGTTGTTGTCAGTATTAATGTATCTAACCAGTGTGGTTGTTGTCAGTATTAATGTATCTAACCAGGTGTGGTTGTCAGTATTAATGTATCTAACCAGTGTGGTTGTCAGTATTGATGTATCTAACCAGTGTGGTTGTTGTCAGTATTAATGTATCTAACCAGTGTGGTTGTTGTCAGTATTAATGTATCTAACCAGTGTGGTTGTTGTCAGTATTGGTGTATCTAACCAGTGTGGTTGTTGTCAGTATTGATGTATCTAACCAGTGTGGTTGTTGTCAGTATTAATGTATCTAACCAGTGTGGTTGTTGCAGTATTATGTATCTAACCAGTGTGGTTGTTGTCAGTATTGGTGTATCTAACCAGTGTGGTTGTTGTCAGTATTGATGTATCTAACCAGTGTGGTTGTTGCAGTATTATGTATCTAACCAGTGTGGTTGTTGTCAGTATTGATGTATCTAACCAGTGTGGTTGTTGTCAGTATTAATGTATCTAACCAGTGTGGTTGTTGTCAGTATTAATGTATCTAACCAGTGTGGTTGTCAGTATTAATGTATCTAACCAGTGTGGTTGTTGTCAGTATTGATGTATCTAACCAGTGTGGTTGTTGTCAGTATTAATGTATCTAACCAGTGTGGTTGTTGTCAGTATTGATGTATCTAACCAGTGTGTTGTTGTCAGTATTAATGTATCTAACCAGTGTGGTTGTTGTCAGTATTAATGTATCTAACCAGTGTGGTTGTTGTCAGTATTAATGTATCTAACCAGTGTGGTTGTTGTCAGTATTGATGTATCTAACCAGTGTGGTTGTTGTCAGTATTATGTATCTAACCAGTGTGGTTGTTGTCAGTATTGATGTATCTAACCAGTGTGGTTGTTGTCAGTATTGATGTATCTAACCAGTGTGGTTGTTGTCAGTATTATGTATCTAACCAGTGTGGTTGTTGTCAGTATTAATGTATCTAACCAGTGTGGTTGTTGTCAGTATTAATGTATCTAACCAGTGTGGTTGTTGTCAGTATTGATGTATCTAACCAGTGTGGTTGTCAGTATTAATGTATCTAACCAGTGTGGTTGTTGTCAGTATTAATGTATCTAACCAGTGTGGTTGTTGTCAGTATTGATGTATCTAACCAGTGTGGTTGTTGTCAGTATTGATGTATCTAACCAGTGTGGTTGTTGTCAGTATTAATGTATCTAACCAGTGTGGTTGTTGTCAGTATTAATGTATCTAACCAGTGTGGTTGTTGTCAGTATTAATGTATCTAACCAGTGTGGTTGTCAGTATTGATGTATCTAACCAGTGTGGTTGTTGTCAGTATTAATGTATCTAACCAGTGTGGTTGTCAGTATTGGTGTATCTAACCGGTGAGGTTGTTGTCAGTATTAATGTATCTAACCAGTGTGGTTGTCAGTATTGGTGTATCTAACCAGTGTGGTTGTTGTCAGTATTAATGTATCTAACCAGTGTGGTTGTTGTCAGTATTAATGTATCTAACCAGTGTGGTTGTTGTCAGTATTAATGTATCTAACCAGTGTGGTTGTCAGTATTAATGTATCTAACCAGTGTGGTCATTGCCAATATTGATGTATCTAATCAATATGGTTGTTGTCAATATTAATGTATCTAACTGGCGTGGTTGTTTGTCAGGTGATGTCGAAGGAGGGTGACTGGTACGCCACCTATGAGGACCTGCCGTTGAAGCTGCAGAATCAGATTCGCCCGTCCATGTTTCCTCCTCCACGTGACGTAGCAGAGACTCGTCACCTGGACAGGTGGTGAGTCACCAACTCCACCGACAGGGTGGCAGAGTGCAATGGCTGTTTAGAAGTAGAATCCCATAATAACTATGTATGTGGACATGTAAAATTTATTTAATTCTTAGCTGTCTGAGAACATAGATTGCACACAAATAGTTAAGTCACAGTATTATTTTATGTGTCTGAATACATAGCTTATGTAGTAAGTATGTTTTGTGTACAGAATAATAGGTGTTTGAAAAGGTACAATATAAAATAATAATTGTTTTAAATCCTTAGCGAGTCCAACACACACAGTGTCTGATAATGAACAGTTATGATATTTTGTTTTAAATGGAACGTGTTTCCATTACAAAACTGCGAATAAAGATTCAGACTTATTTAATGCAGTTATGCAGGCAGCATACTACTGACATTTTAATTGTAGCATTAAGAAGAAAAAAAATCACATTATGAAAACTATTTCGTTAAAACCAGTACAAATACATTTGATAATTTGGTATGTTCGGTGATACACAATATCAGCAGATGTGGCTGTTTTGTTTGCTATTAAAAGTCTCCACACCTTTGTTGCAGACTGTTACACAGTTTTCGCTGTCATTGACCTTTGACTTTGCAGTGTAAGGGTGCTGCCCCATTTCCAGAACACCGGGGGGTTCTTCATTGCCGTCATGAAGAAAGTGAAAGAGGTACCATGGGTGACAGTCAGTCAGCCCCGCCCTGACATGACCTCTGACCCAGCAGACAACCAGGGTAGGAATACATTGCCATACCACTGTATTGGTACAGCAGTTACATCCCTGAATACTTTCTATCACATTAAAAGCATCTGGGCAGTCTAACATTTATTTGGTTGAGATGAATAAATTTGCAAAGCCCCTCCAAATGTACACTTAGTCATCGTCATCTGTCATGGGGAAATAAATAAGTTTAGTGGTCCATCTAACAAGTAGAACAGGTACTACATAGCCTCCCTATGGGATTGTCCCGTCCGTTGAATCTTGTTGACACCCGGTTTGATTTGAGTTGCTCAAAGTGGCAAATCCGACGCCACCTATTTGCTGCAGGTGGAGAGTGGTTTGAAACGGTATGAAATCACCGGTCAATATTCTGAATTTTATGTACTTATAAATGACACCGCCCCTTTGAATTTATTCAAATATTATTTGTCTACAGAGCAAGATATCGCAGCAGACCCCCAAGGGCCACCAGATGTCACTGCAGACCTGCCTCCACAAGAGAGCAGCACAATAGAACCAGACGCAGCTGCTGCTGACGAAAACAAACAGGAGGGAAATGATGAACCGATGGAGGGAGCTGGGGAGGGGAAGGAGGGTGAGGATAAGGAGGGAGAGAGTAAGGAAGATGTGGGAGGAGGTGATGCCCCAAGGAGTGGCCAGGGACAGCCACAGAAGAGGAAGTGGGGAAAAAGAGACGGAAGGTAGCGTCGTCCTAATTTCTAACATTCAGTCTATCTACTGTTACCATCTTTTGTCTTTTCATATTCTTGACTGTGTTTCACATCTTCTCTATGATTACATTTGCGCTATTTTCTTTTTTTGTATACTCGTTTTTGTCTATTTACGAATTTGAGCAATGCAAATAAAGCAAACAACATTCTCTGTTTAATGATAAATCATTTACATCATGCTCGTTTGACAGTTGACATAGATTGCCACTCCGAAAATAATACAATATATTTTTATGTTTTAAAAGCTTTGTGTTTATTTGAATGTGTGTTTGCAGTCCTCCTCCTCTCAAGAAACAAAACCTGCGCGGGTACAAGGAGGACCCCTTTGTCTTCCTGGAGCAGTCTGAAGCCATCTGGCCCCAGATCAAGTAAGTCGGTTCTGTCAGCTAGGAGAAAGACCCTCTAAAGAAAACTAGCTTGCAAACATTTTTATCTGAATAAATAACTGCATATGTGTTGGTAATATTGCCAATAGGAAATAACTCTGAATAATTACATATGTGTTTTTTATTGGATCAGTAATTGGTAGATCAGAGGCTAGTGGTCCAAGAACTTGAATGAATATACAAGGTTAATGGAGTTTGACTTAATGCCTCCAAGCTAGCGTAATATTTAATATTTTAGATCTATAGATTCTGAAAGCTATGTAATGACTTGTTACATATGCCATTTAAAATTGCAGCATAATGATTTTTAATCCTTTGGGCCGAACGTCCAATGGTATGGCATCGCTCTGCATCCGCTGTTAGCTCCCATTTCTCAGAAACAGTTTGGGATTAATTTATCAAATTTAGCATAGATGTATATTAGGGCACTGCCAATATGCAAAAATTTGTACATTTTCAGTTTGCCTATTTTTTTAAACTGTTAACTAACTTGTTTTCAATTTTACATTGACTTATCTTTGGGTAAACATGTAATACACAAAACAGATGACAGATGTTTGCTGTCCATAGAGCATGTGTCCCGAGAGACCCAGAGCAGTCTAAATGCAAACTGATTAACAGCACAGTCTTTTTTCTGATTTTGCACAGGCATATCCTATTGTAGTACCACACAAGAAATCTGTATTTGATCCAACCCTTCTGAAGGCATCTCAGTGCTACCCAAAGTGCAAATTTGTCTAGTAACGTTTCCTCTAATTTTATATTGCCATCCATGCTGTAATGTCACTATACACAACAATACATATTTGCTTTGATCATTCTAAGGTTCATCCACGGCCTGCCAAAATGATTTTCTTTATACATTTTTCACATTAAATTTGTTTCACATTTCCTACACGCAAGATTGCAGCTCACCATCTCTCTGGCAAGGTATCTACAATCACTGGAAAATAGCAATTGTTTTGAAAACACAAACTAATGTATACAATCATTACAAAACAGTCTATTGGAATATGATATGTCCAGGTGTATCTTCATTGGCATATAATCTCCATGAACCATGTCATAATTTTGCGTCTGTAACTATAATTCACCAAAATCATAGTATAGTCCAGAGGACACAGGGCATCTTAGCCCATTTTTAATAAAAAAATTATAGTTGATATCTCCGTACGATTCCTTATGGTAAAACCTATGGCATTTTGTTTGCAGAGAATTCTACGGCTTTGACGCTGACTTTGATGTGTCTCAGTTGATGGTTCGATGTCACACAGGCAAGAAGAGAAACGTCTACTTTGTGTCGCCTCTCATCAGGACAATAATCAAGTGTAACACAGAAAGAATCCGAGTAAGTAGCACTGGAGAAGTCCCATTTTACAACAAACCTACTGCATGTTGTCATGTATTTGGTAATATTGCAGAGTTCAGTCACACTGTGGTGTGATATTGAGAGAATCCTGGCTCGCATCCTTTGCTGCAGTGTTGGGCCTTGAGCAAGTTTATTAACACTGCATCACTCCCGTTCACTCAGCTGTAGGACTGAGTATGTGACAGTGGCAGATATATGTGCATGAATAGTCTGCACACATTCATTCCCGAATGTTTCCCATATAAGTTGAGATGGTGATAGGTTGAACTCTCGGTGCGGGAGTAAAGCATTGTCTTTTAAGCAGGTTTAGTCCTGCCACTGGACAACTTAGCTGTACAGTGGTGTGTGCAATCATTTAAGTAATAACTGCAATCGGCTAAGTAGAAAAATTACTTATTTTGCTTATTAGTCAGTTGTTGGTTCAACGGTTGGTCATCAAACCAACTTCCTAGACACAGAAATGTTAACAACTTCACGCAAATCCACATATATTTGTACGAATGTTTCTGTTTTGAGAATCATTGGAAGTAATTAATGAATAAGTTAATACCTAGTAGTTTCTCACAAAAACAACACCATGCTTGCAAATTATCATATTGCAGTAGGTAGGTGTTTTGCTTACTTGGATTTAAAGGGAATAACAACACAAAGCTTGAATTTGTATTATATTATATCCTTTTATATATTTCCACCAAGCAAAAAAATCAAAAGAAATTAAACAAATTAGAAATTCCACACTTTATGCACTTTTTTTCCTTCTGTATGCCCAGTTGTGACGTCAGACAGGACACATACTGTCATCAGGCGCACTATTTCTTTGCATTCAGTGCATGTATACAAGGGTAACATTTGGGTCGAAACAAGCGCTTACATGAATTATATTCCGATGTACTACTAACACTGATCATCATAGGGAACATGCATTTATCTTAAGATTCCTTACAAATAACATGGAAAAAAATTGACACCAGATATTTCATGGAAGCCTGTCTGAGCTTTGAGATCGCCGCCATCTTTGGCCCTTTTTAAAAGTAATTGTATCGTTTGCAGCCACCGTGACATGATCCACACCATGACAAATACATTACAAACAGATAGTATATATTTAACATCAGAAATAAACATTGTGTAAGTCATAAATAATCATTAGTATGCCAATGTGTGAAGGTAGAGTTGTATATTTAACATAACTCTTTTAAATCCAGGAGTGTTTTCACATTTACAATCGGTAAGACACCGTTTTGAACCCCACATGAAACCAGTGATATTTATTTGTCATTTTTTTGTTTATCTTTTCACAAAATAATAATTATAAATTGATTCATAAAGCAATGATGTAGACTACTGCTTGTATTTGTTTAATTTTTATAGAAATTATTTATATGCCACAAAAATTAAAATATATTAATTGTATATAACCACGATGTATATTTCTAAATATCATTTATCAAGACAAATCGCAATTTGTTTTCACGTGTAGCAACAATAATTTTAATTTATAAATATACATCATCGTTATAATTATAAAATTACCATATTTTCATTTTCGTCGCAAATAAATAATTACTACAACAATACAAACATAAGCAATTCACAATACATTCATTGATTTAAAATGGTTTGGTTTATAATTATTTTAAAATTTAGTGGAAACGTAAACAAAAGTGTAAAACACTTGATTTTGAGTCGGGTTCGAACAGGCGTCCTTCCGATTGTAAAAGCGAACATACCTAATAAACCTGTTTACCAACTGAGCTATGAGGACCAGCTATGATACCACATGATCGCCTTGCTAATTAACTTTCAGCTTTCCACGGTAACTGCTATGCTGACAGGTTTAAAACCAAATTTATACTTGAATTTTATTTTTATTTATTTTTTGAATGTTGTCAAATGTTACATATGTATATATGGAAAACAAATTTTAGATAAAGCCTTGTTTCTATTCCCTTTAAAATGAGCGTAGTGTACGTCTAGTTAGCACATTAGTAACTAGATATTGCAAATAAAGGACTTCAAGTGGCACTGGTTGTCATAGTGTTTATGTTTCTCTTCTGCAGTTCATCAATCTTGGCCTGAAGGTTCTCAGTCGGAGCGAATCAAAGTTTGTGAATGTTGATTTCCGACTTGCACAAGACGTAAGTTTCTGTCAGAGTTTATAGGCTGTTCATCAAATGGATTTTGTTATGTCTCAATTATGATCTGTGATATGTGCTATCCTTTTTTTTATTACCAATATTTTTATGAATGTGTAATAATTACATTATGTAAAAGGTCCATGGGTTCGAGTATTTAAACTAGAATTACAACAAAAGCGATGTGTCTGCTCTAATCATGGTAGAATAATGCTGATTTCTATTCTGGTAGAATTGTGCAGATATATGTGACATTACTGTATAATTACATGATAGACATTTTGCTGTAGTATATTACATTGTTTAATTACAATGATTATACAGAAATTATTATGGTATTACCATTGATGAAACGTTTTATTACATTCCAAGCTGATGATGGGATTCACTGAGGCAGTGATTAAATGTATGCATCGCCATAAATTAGATATTTGAATGATCTTATAGGGCTAATGTTAAATCAGGTAGTAATGCAATATTACTGAGTATTAGGAATAGTCATACATTACACACGTCACCTCTTTGTCATCACTGGCCACATATCTTGTCTGTATGTTTTAGCAATGTAATATTCTGGAATGATGTTAATGAATTTAAAAAATTACCATTATCATGTTTAAGGGCATCAACACTGTGTACCCCTTTATGAAGAAACGGAGGGTGAAAATTGTGAAGGAGGACATTGTAACCATTCTCTGTCAAGAGAATCCATTCCTCTCAAAGATTTCCCACGCCACGAGAGAGCAGCTGGAACAACTCGGTTAGTTAAATTAATGATCAGACAGGAAAAATTGGCATAACGGGTAACTTTTACATATTGTAGATAACGGTGTTTATTTATGTTTCTTTCATATCATGTCGTATTTAGCGAGAAAATGTGTTACAAATGTTTAATAATAAACAATGTCATAATGTAATTTGTAGAATTTTGTGCTGATTTAAAAACCGATATAACTGCTCAGTTAACAAATAAACATGACTACATTACTTCAACCACTTCTGTATCAAGATTCATTCATCATTCCAATATTTCTTTTGTTGCTATGTAAAGGTGTCTGTTTTGTTGTAGAGCAAGGGAGTGTAATCTTTATCTATGAACCTGGGGAGAGGTATGTTTGTTGTCAGTGTTGGGTTAGGTATAACTTAATAACAAAATGCACACTTATACAAATGAACACACTACCCAGCACACACACATGTGCACATACACAAATGTACACAATTACATTACATAACATAGCATAATATATTGTGGTACTACATGTCCTTGGCATGTGGTACTATATATCTTTGGCTGCCCCAAAGAGTACACAATTAGAAATTTGTTTAGTCATATTTTTTCGTTTTAAAAAGTGAATTGTATTGATGACCTGTTTATATTTTTTCTTGAATCATTTCATCCTTCTGTATCAACTGCTTCTGGAAACATTTGCCCTTTCCACACTGTTTACCTATTGTCAAGGGTGTCATTGTGTGAGTTCACACAATGCTAGAATATGGCATGTTAGTTTGGCTGGCTCAATATTGCATATCACTGGAACATTTAGAATCCCTACTGAGGCATCTTGTACCAAGTGAAACATGTTAATGTAAGTCAAGATTGACACCATTTTTAGATTTTAAAAATCACAAGTTCCACCCCACAATCTACTGAGGGGTTGAACCAGTATTAAATGAAAACTTTTTTGTAATGTTACCTAACGAGAGCTCCCTGTCTTTTTCAGTGATGATGGTCCCGCCTGCAAGATGGTCATCTGTGGGTGGCTAGGGAAGACGTCATGTCGGTCATTTCTAGCCAAGTTTGAGCGGGCCCACTACCTACGACTGTGTGGGGTGGAGCTCAAATCCAAAGGTGGATCTTCTCATTCCAGCAGCTGTTTTGTTGGTTGATTGCTTCTTTAAACTGCTTGGTTTATATGAGGAACTGACTCGCATTTTAGTGCAAGCATCAAAAGATGGTTTCACAGAGCTGTAAACATAATGGCTACTTCAGCTAGTACCCACTATGTCAACGTGCATACATGTGTGTGTTTTATATGTAGTGATTAATCAGGTTGGTTGAAAGCTAACAACACTATTGTTGACAGCCCATGTGTAGTCATAAAACGGGTTGCTTTTAAAATATATGAATAAGACCAATCAAAATGCCATGTTGCAAACAATCTAAGTTCAGTATTAAATCATTATTGAGCAATGATTGCTTAGATAGATGCTTTCTTGAAACATTTCCAATTATTGTTTGCAATGATGAACACTCACAAATTGTTTAAATATACAAATTGTGATGAAGAGTTATTACATTGACACAGACACTATTTGTATTGCAGAAGAAATACTAGCGGAGAAAGCTGCCAAAAAGACACCCACGCCAGTAAGTCCAGACGAAGGTGAGGGTCATACTGACGGAAGTGAGGCTCAGCCGGAGGAAGAGGAAGAACAGATGGAAGACATCCAGGCTGAAGACACAAACGAAACATCTGCAGCAAATGGGACCAAGGCCGCTGAAAGCATGGTCCCTGCCATCAAGTCTGACGGGGCGGAAACCAAGGCAACAGTTGAGGATATCACAGGTGTCGCTGATGACAATGTTTCCAAGTCGTTGATCATGACGGAGGATGACATTTAGAAAAGACCATTGTTGAATGAGGAGACTCAGTTGTGTTGTGTGAGCAGCCACTCCCTACTCCCAGTGATGCCACCTCAACAGAGCAGACCAACATAATGTGCCATTGCAGACAGCGGGCCACTATGAAGAAAATAATGGCCAGCCGTTCAGTACGCATTTACCCACGATAAAATTGCCTGCAGTGGTTCTTAATACAAATAGTGGACATCATTGTGCTGCTCCTGTTGTCTTACAGGGTTTGCTGTTGTTGACACAGAAGTTGTAATAAAACAAAAACTGTTGGTTTTAATTATGCAGAAACACATGTTTTGTTATCAAAGGTGGACCTAATATGTTTCAGTCATTATATTAAAATAATTTAATGTTGACAGAAAGACAAATGCTAGTATAAGTGTAATTTATTTTAAATGCCAGCACTTGGAGAGTCTCTGGGTTAATCTATGCATGGCTTCTCCCATATTTTACACAAATAGAGAAGCTGTCATCATTACATTATTCAAGATACTGAACTTTCTTCTTGTTATGGAACCGAATGGATTATATAATCAGGACTATCCTAACACAAGAAATGTTACAGTAAATTGGTAATACGTGTATATAAGATAATCCAAGTAGATTCTACCGATGCATGCTGGTGCTGTATGCAATATATTTGCAAATAGACCATTGTTAGAAGACCAGATTATCAATAAAACTGAGTGGGGCTTCACAATTTCGGCAATTTTATTCACCCTTTCTGTTTCTTTGTCAGGAAATGGAAAAAGGTAAAACGGTAACGAGGATCCAAATCTGGTAGTAGAACTGTAATTGTAATGGCAAGTTATTCTATTGGGCAGTATTCATTCTGGCTAAGAACTGCTCAAACTCTTACATTATTAAAAAGGATAACGTGACATAAACCTTTAGCTGAGTAATTATCCAGAATGTTTTAAAAGTATGTTATAGGCTAGCGAATATTATATCCGTGTAAATACCACAATAATCAACCAAGTGATGAATATTTACGACGGGTCTAAATAGACAGCTTTATTGGATGTTATAGACATGATACAACATTTTTCGCAGACAGTTTTGCCACAAAATAGCGTTAGTGATGTAATAGTCATTTCCTTAGCGGAATGGCGGAAGATTTTACGGAAGTAGAAGTTGTACGAAGCGAGTCTGTGCCATTCTCTCCTATCGCTGAAAAGATGCACGAAAATGACTTAATATACAAGGGCGGGATCGATCGCCGAAGAAATCGTTATCCTCACTGCATTGTGTGGACGCCTATACCGGTGATAACGTAAGCAAAATACGGCACAGAGAGGGGAAATATCACTACTGCTCTGAAACACCACAAAAATCTGTTATCTGCACATAATCGTGGACTGACATTATAACAACATATGAAAAATTATAATCCAACATATATTTTGTGTGATAATAAACTACGGCCACTAAGCTCGGAACCATGGCCATGTCAGAACTCGGAAGGGGCGGCAAATCCGTCCGACCTCCCTACGCCTACGGTTACTCTTAGTCATGTGAGGTTACTCACTGGCACTGTCAGTCAAACTAACGACACTGGCGACAGTCGACTGTGTCGTCGTCGTTGGGTACTTTTTGTAATTTTGGCTACGTTGCAGTTTAGAAACAGCCACTTAGAATATAAAAAATTCATCATAATCTATATACTTCTGCAACACATAATATGGATCATGTCAGCTTTGGTGCACACAGTCTATCCAGACCAGTCCACTATTACAACATATGAGTCTAGTAATGCTGCATTATGCAATACACACACCCTATCCCCTATTTTATAATAGACTATCAGGGGTAGAACTACCCGCTAGTCCGTACACTAGTAAAGATAAGGGCGGACTAGTAAACCTGCCTAATAACTAGTCCAGTTGTCTAGTAAAGGTCAATGTGTCATCCACTCCTTCAATCAATCAAGCCTTTGTCTTCAGAGTGACCCTAACCCATCCACAGGCTGGGGGGATGTAACTAAATCCCTTTTTCATAACACAGTAATGTGAGGTAAATTTCCAGAATGATTATAGAAAATTCGTAATAGCAGGGTGGTACTACTGGTCAATGAGTGTTCTTTTTCAATTGTGCAGGTTTTTAAATACAGATCATATCTTCACTTTTTAATTTATTACTTTTATTATTTCTGTCTTATTTCTTTGTTACTTTTTTATGAAAAGTGTATTGTTATTTAACTGGGATTGCAACATATACTGTTTTTAGTTTTAAAACAAATTGTAACGACTTGTAACGCAAGTGCTAGATTAACATATGTCAGTACTATGTTGGTGCATACAAATTATAGCAGTAATTAATGGCTGCAATAGTATGTACTGTTGATTGTAAGGTTACAATTGAATAGGTTTTTATATCTGGCATATCAGAAATTTGCTAAATACCTCCTGTGTAATTTTTGCAGGTGGCTGTTTCCTTTCATTGGTCACGTGGGCATTTGCACAACAGCTGGAGTGATTCGAGATTTTGCTGGTCCATACCTTGTCGCTGTATGTTGTCTGTCAGATCATATTGATGTACCTGGTATAATTTATTTTAAAATAATTGTAATAATTCAACAGATACAACATACTTTGTGCTTGCATATATGCTGGTGCCACCTATTATCAATATATATTTTGTCACCTATTATGATATATATTTTGACTATAGACTATTATACGGATCAAAATAATATTATAGTAGTAGTAGTATTATTGTTGATGATTATGGATGAATTGTATAATGTACTAGATGTAGGAATTACACACAAGCAAATAGAATTCACCCCATCCCTGAGTGACTTACTAGTTATACTGTTATAATGTGCATGGTGTGATTTCATGTTATACATAAGTTATTTAATAAACATTGCATTTGCTTATTATTTTCAGGAAGACCACATGACCTTTGGCAACCCAACCTGGTAAGTACTTTTAATGCTTTTATTGACTTTTAGAAAACCATTTTCTTGTTGTACAGAAGTGTTATAAGTTTGTATGTAATTTATTTCCAACAACAAGAATTACACACATCTAACTTCTTCTGAAGTTCACCCTTTTCAACATGTAAACAATAAAATAGTCACATACTGGTGGACAGGGGTCAGGGAGTGATCAGAAGTGTACCCTGGTAATACTCATCTGTTGTTCACCCCCAACCAGTGCAGTTGCATTGCAGCAGTGACTTTGAAGACGTGTTTGGTGACACAGGTACTGGCAGCTGTCCTTAGATGAAGTGCCCTCTGCCAACAAGAATGAGGCGTGGGATCGTGGAGTGCATGACGCATCAGAGGAATACAAGGGCAGAATCGTAAGCTACACTGGTCTAATGTTTGGATGTTTCTTGTATAAATTTGTAGTATAAAATACATAAGGTTTTTTGCCCCTAAAATTTCCACCTGTTCAAAACTAACTCGGTCCGTCCAAATGATGAAAGGACAGGTCTCTGGGTAAAGCTATGCCTAAAGGCAATATTTTGCGGTCATGATTACTTGAACTGTTTTGTCTGTGATATTGTTAGCCTGGCTGTAGACAGACTTGGTGCTGTTTTTGTATTTATTGTGTTGTACTGATAAAGAAACGTTGACCTTTAGCTGACAGCAATTAGTGATTGTGGATTTGTTTTACACGATCAGTTTTGTGGTGTTTAGATTAATATTGTCGTTTGTTTCAGCTCTACCCCTGTTGATGACAACTACATTGTCGTTACTGTGTTTATTTCAGCTCTACCCCTGTCATGACTGACAACTACATTGTCTTTACTGTGTTTATTTCAACTCTACCCCTGTCATGACAACTACATTGTCGTTACTGTGTTTATTGTAGCTCTACCCCTGTCGTGACAACTACATTGTCTTTACTGTGTTTATTTCAGCTCTACCCCTGTCATGACAACTACATTGTCGTTACTGGGTTTATTTCAGCTCTACCCCTCTTGTGACAACTACATTGTCGTTACTGTGTTTATTTAAGCTCTACCCGGGTTGTGACAACTACATTGTCGTTACTGTTTGTTTCAGCTCTACCCCTGTTGTGGCAACTACATTGTCGTTACTGTGTTTATTGCAGTTCTACCCCTGTCGTGACAACTACATTGTCGTTACTGTTTGTTTCAGCTCTACCCCTGTTGTGACAACTACATTGTCGTTACTGTGTTTATTTCAGCTCTACCCCTGTCATGACTGACAACTACATTGTCATTACTGTGTTTATTGCAGCTCTACCCCTGTCATGACAGACAACTACATTGTCGTTACTGTGTTTATTGCAGCTCTACCCCTGTCGTGACAACTACATTGTCTTTACTGTGTTTATTTCAGCTCTACCCCTGTCGTGACAACTACATTGTCTTTACTGTGTTTATTTCAGCTCTACCCCTGTCGTGACAACTACATTGTCGTTACTGTGTTTATTTCAGCTCTACCCCTGTCGTGACAACTACATTGTTGTTACTGTGTTGTTTCAGCTCTACCCCTGTCGTGACAACTACATTGTCGTTACTGTGTTTGTTTCAGCTCTACCCCTGTTATGGCAATTACATTGTTGTTACTGTGTGTATTTCAGCTCTACCCCTGTCATGACAACTACATTGTTGTTACTGTGTTTGTTTCAGTTCTACCCCTGTCCTGACAACTACATTGTCGTTACTGTGTTTATTTCAGCTCTACCCCTGTTGTGACAACTACATTGTCGTTACTGGTTTTTTCAGCTCTACCCCTGTCGTGACAACTACATTGTCGTTACTGTGTTTATTTCAGCTCTACCCCTGTTGTGACAACTACATTGTCGTTACTGTGTTTATTTCAGCTCTACCCCTGTCGTGACAACTACATTGTCGTTACTGTTTGTTTCAGCTCTACCCCTGTGTGACAACTACATTGTCGTTACTGTTTGTTTCAGCTCTACCCCTGTCGTGACAACTACATTGTCGTTACTGTTTGTTTCAGCTCTACCCCTGTTGTGACAACTACATTGTCGTTACTGTGTTTATTTCAGCTCTACCCCTGTCGTGACAACTACATTGTTGTTACTGTGTTTGTTTCAGCTCTACCCCTGTGTGACAACTACATTGTCGTTACTGTGTTTTTTCAGCTCTACACCTGTCATGACAACTACATTGTCGTTACTGTGTTTATTGTAGCTCTACCCCTGTCGTGACAACTACATTGTCTTTACTGTGTTTATTTCAGCTCTACCCCTCTTGTGACAACTACATTGTCGTTACTGTGTTTATTTAAGCTCTACCCGGGTTGTGACAACTACATTGTCGTTACTGTGTTTGTTTCAGCTCTACCCCTGTCGTGACAACTACATTGTCGTTACTGTGTTTATTTCAGCTCTACCCCTGTCGTGACAACTACATTGTCGTTACTGTGTTTGTTTCAGCTCTACCCCTGTTGTGACAACTACATTGTCGTTACTGTGTTTATTTCAGCTCTACCCCTGTCGTGACAACTACATTGTCGTTACTGTTTGTTTCAGCTCTACCCCTGTTGTGACAACTACATTGTCGTTACTGTGTTTATTTCAGCTCTACCCCTGTCGTGACAACTACATTGTCGTTACTGTGTTTGTTTCAGCTCTACCCCTGTCGTGACAACTACATTGTCGTTACTGTGTTTATTGCAGCTCTACCCCTGTCGTGACAACTACATTGTCGTTACTGTGTTTGTTTCAGCTCTACCCCTGTTGTGACAACTACATTGTCGTTACTGTGTTTATTTCAGCTCTACCCCTGTCGTGACAACTACATTGTTGTTACTGTGTTTGTTTCAGCTCTACCCCT
>JAODUO010000006.1:1440000-1467500 GCA_025642075.2 Ridgeia piscesae
TGTCAATCGTGGTTTTTAGTTACTGCAACTTCTGGCTATTCAGACAATGATTTTTTTATTTTCTTTAATCAAGGAAGAATCTGAATATACTCCTTTGTTTTATTATGATATTTGTATAGGTCTTGCATTATATTATGACAACACAGGAGACTATGGCTATAGGGTGGCCTGCGAAATGTGACAGCATAGATGGCTAGAACCCCTTTCCATAGTACAGCCTGACATTGGTAAAAGTCTTTCAACCCCCCCCCCATCACATTGCCAACCCACATATATGACTTCCATCGCATGAAAAATGGAGAATTATGGACCTAAAGAGCCTCGGTGAAAAACTACCCTTTAACTTGACACATCCACAGCACCTTGGCAGTTGAGGATGGTCCACAGTACTGCTGGTGTAGGAAGTACACACTACACATGCTGGGACTGAGCAAGGAATACACACACAATCCCCAATGTTGACAGCCAAATTTGTACAATGAAAACATTTCATTTATATTGTTCAACAAAAAAACGTTCTATTTTGTATGACATGAACTGTACACTTGAGAAACACACATTCACGTACACATAATTATATTTAAAAAAAATCCAAATTATAATAATATATTCACACATGTGGACAGCCAGATTTATTCAATGCAATTTTTTTAATTGTTCAATGAATTGGTATTGTTCAAAAGCATTTTTATTAATTATAAATAAACTGTACACTTGAGAAACACACCACAAACAAAAATAAAACATTAGGAGCTTGCCACATCAAAAAAAGATCTGTGGACAACAACAAACTGTGGCGCCACACAGTGGTCGGTACTAACTACATAATAATTATTATTGTCTCGTTTGGTAAAACCACGGCATATAAGTCCGTGATAAAAGGACGGGTAAAATATGTTATTATATTTTGGTAGATTACCTTATATCTGTATCTATCTGACTTGTTAAATGTGTACAGGTCAAATCATTCATAATTATTATTTGTCTATTATTTGAATATGATATGTCTAAAACATTACCCGTGATGCCTAACATGCGCGTCGGAATGGCGGACGATCTTGTTGGAGTTGACGTTGTACGAAGCGAGTCTGTGTCCCCGGTCCCTGAAAAGATGTACGAAGGTGACTTAATATGCCAGGGCGGGATCGATCGCAGAAGAAATCGTTACCCTCACTGTATTGTGTGGACGCCAATACCGCTGATAACGTAAGTAATACAACGAGTCTTAAAATCAGTGACTGACTTTAAAAGTTGCAGTAAGTCACTAAGTGGTAAACGACGTCGTTGTTTACTTCCGTAGAACTTTATTGTCAGCCCGATATTGCGTTCCAATCACCTCGTACTTATGGACTCCTTGAGCCGGTTGTATAAATATACGAGTGATAAAGATGGCCTGCTCATTAACTTTTATGTTTATCAAGTCGTGTTTACGAATACAATTGTAAACTACATATCCCATGCCATGGGCATGGCCATGTCATGTGGAACGAGACTGGGTGTATTAATATAATAATGACAATTTGTAAACTTCACAGCAGATTTCAGGTGACATGGGATCTTTTAAGTTTATCAAATGCTTTATCAAGTTTACTTATCAAATTTATGTTGGTGACATTTTGTGCCAAATTATGTTTTATATAAAAAATGCATTGACGTAATTACAACAACTGATAATCTGTATCTACAAGGAACAGTCTAGTTCGACCCTCGATCCTTCATTCAAACAGTTGAACACCTGAAACAGACAATACCAACGATGGGTCACCTTTAGAACATATTGAAATTTGAGGTGCATGTGCAATAGATTCCTTGAACCAAAGAAAATAAGGGATAGTACTAACAGGATACTGAGAGATTACCCGGTGACTGGTCTGCCTAATATCAACAATCTCAAAACAAATCTATAGGAGGATTTTCGGTAATATTATACTTAACTGGCCTAAATTATTAAGGCCTTTTAAAACCGTTTTTTCACCTGTAAATCGATGCGTTTGCAATGTGATTCTACATCACTTCCGGTGAAGAAGTCAGATTTAATTGTTTTTAATTGTGTTTTAGAACAATTTAAACATGCCGAGTTGAAGTAAACAACGCAGTGTCACAGCTGCAAATATGGCGCGAGCTGTAGGCACCTCCCAGAGGCACCAGAACTGCGGAGGCGATTTCTTTCGAGTCGGCATGTTGAAATTGTTCTAAAACACAAATTAACAAATTTAAATCTGACTTCTTTGTCCCGGAAATGATGTAGAATCACATTGCGAACACATACACATCGATATAAGGTGAAA
This sequence comes from Ridgeia piscesae, assembly GCA_025642075.2. NCBI lineage: Eukaryota > Metazoa > Annelida > Polychaeta > Sabellida > Siboglinidae > Ridgeia > Ridgeia piscesae. The sequence goes on from JAODUO010000006.1 coordinate 1,442,289, forward strand.
AAATGGTTTTAAAAGGCCGTAATAATTTAGGCCAGTTAAGTATAAGATTACCGGATTTTCCAGGTCTTTGTACAGGTTTACCTCAAACCAGTTGACTCACTGAGGTTATCGGACATTGCTACACAACAAGACAACATAATATTATATGGCAAAGTGTAAACGGGTCAGTTAGTGACAGTTACACTATCACACAGTACCAATGAGGCAATGAGAACACCAAGTGCATTAAGAATAACCAGTACCTAGGAATCTCTCTTGTCAATACTTTTAACCTCTAATAACAAACCAAGTTAGAACACAGTATTGTACAACTGGTATATGTTGTTTCTAAATTTGTCAGTGTTATAATGCTGCAATAGCATGTACAGTTGGTTTGTAAGATAATGGTTTAATAAGTTTCTTATATTTGGCGTATCAAAACATTTGCTAAATATCTGCTGACATTTTTAGGTGGCTGTTTCCATTCATTGGTCACATGGGCATCTGCACAACAATTGGAGTGATTCGTGATTTTGCTGGACCATACTTTGTCTCCGTAAGATGTCTAACATATAACATTGACCAATGTTTAATCAATAATAAAAATAATTATGACATAACAGTTCAGTAAATACAAACTACTTTGGGCTTGTAAAGTGCAGGTGTCAGTTATTAACTGGTTTGACTATAGGCTATTACGTAGATATATACCGTATTCATTCTACTAAGCATACATGCCCTATTCAGTGTGCACCCCCATTTTTGTCACCATGTCGACAACAATATCTAAGGGCAATCTCAACTTGAGAAGTTGAGTCTTGAAGTCGTTACTTATTGTAATTTTATGCCTAGAAATTACACACTAGATTATCAATGAAAACAGAAGATCTAAATACTAATAGATGGTATCAGACTACTTTGTTCTTGTATCATTCATTGTTCATGTAGATGTATACAATTTGTGTGCCACTGGCCAGTCATCACATCTCTTTGCCTTCGTCACTACTACTACTACTACTACTACTACCACTACCACTACCACCACCACCACCACCACCACTAACCTTCAGTGTTTGAAATTAATACAGTAATATAGATATACTTTCAAAATGTGGCACCTGCACATTATTGTTAATGATGATGGGTGAATTGTACATGTTATACTATGGTATACAGGACTAGGAATTGTTCATGGTCAACTGTAGTCTCATCCCATCCCTAAGCGACATACTAATTATGATGTATATACGTGTAGTATGAATTCATGTTATATGTAATATTTATATAGTTATTGTTTTTTAAGCATGTGCATATTATTTTCAGGAGGATAACATGGGCTTTGGCAACCCAACCAAGTAAGTACTTGTTTTTAAAATAGTTTCGGTGATTAGAAAAATCTTGTTTACACAGCTGCTGTACATAGCGTTTAAGTTAGTATGTAATTTAATTTCAACAGCAATAATTACATTTATACACATCTCTTTACTTCTGAAGTACACCCTTTTCAACGTATAAACAATAAAATAGTATGTGTTGGAATAAACAGAAGTGTACCCCATAATATGTATCTGTGGTACACACCAAACTAAAGTAGTTAGTACTAGTTACATTGCTGCAGGGACTTTGAAGATAACTTTGTGACACAGGTATTGGCAGCTGTCCCTGGACAAAGTGCCCTCTGCCAACACGAAGGAAACATGGGATCGCGGGGTGCATGATGCATCAGAGGAGTACAAGGGTAGAATGGTAAGAACCATAAGATACACATGTCTCATGTTTAGATGTTTTTTTTAATATTAATAAAATAAATTTAAGTTGTTTTGGCTCCTGTCCATCCCAAATTTCATAATGGATAGACAGGTATAAAGAGGCAATATTTTGCAGTCGCAGGTACTTTTTGTCAGTGCTATTGTATAAAGAACTCACTGCTGCTTATGTAATATTTATTGTATTGTAGTGCAGAGAAAGTAACAGTTTCAGTTGGCACTGATTAATTATCACAGTGTTGTCTCACATAATTGATTTTGTGATGTTTAGTTTAATATGCAAAAATTTGAAACACCTGTTCACATGTGACATTGTGTTTCAGTTAACTGCTGTTGTTGGCATCACCATTTGTTTACTATTCAACTTATGTGTACATTTATTATGTGATAATATTGTTTCATATATCATATCTGGACTACTGAACATATTTAATCCATATGCTACACATTAAATTATTATTACATTGTTTATACAGCTATTGCCATGGTAACAATGAGTATTTTAATAATTACTAATGTTGTATTATTATTATTTCAACTAACTCACTAGAGCCTAAATTGGCTCTGGTGTCAGCCTGGGATTGTACATTATATTACCGACTGTCAAACTTTTGATTATTTTTGTATTTGTTTTACACGATTCCAAAAGTAAACTATCTATTTATGTTTCAGCACAATCTCTTTTGTGACAACTGCCACTCACATGTTGCATATGCACTGAACACAATGAACTACGATAAGTCAACCTCTTGGAACATGTTCACACTCACCTTCCTCATGCTAGTGCATGGCAAACATGTCAGGTAGGCTAGTAGTGTGTTCTCTCCTCACAAACCTCGATTTCTTCTCACAAACTTGGTATGTCTTTTTAAGTTGCATGATGGAGTATGTGTTTAAACGGATACTCTGAACAGTCAGTGAGAGATTCTCAGTATTAACTTATATATGTATAATATATTTAACTTACATATGTATTATATATTATTGTGCATAGTAATGGTGCATAATAATAAACAATTAATTATAGTATAATTATACCAAAAAACATGCTATCTTTGATTCAGGGCACTGCCATCTTAAGGCACAGAGCCAGTGACATAAGCCAAATCGTTTACGTCACTAGCGCATTGTTGGAAAAGGCAATGCTTGGCAGAGGCCTCGCGCAAAATTGTGATACACTGTAGTGACATAAGCAAACCGCGACATACTTGATACATCGAATACCATTGGACAAATGTAGGATGTTCAAATGTGCATGCGCCAGTGACGTGAATGGTTCTGTACATCAAGATGACAGCGTCCTGAATCTAACATAGCATGCTTTTTATACAATTATTCTATAATTAATTGGTTATTAACGATCTTTGGGCACAATTACTATGCACAATCAATATATCATACATATGTAAGTAACTGATCTGAACCTCTCACTAACTGGAGTATTCCTTTAATTCACTTTGGGACCCCTTGTTTATTAGAATGGCTGCATATTTCTTATAAGCAATAGGCTTCTGATGTATGTTACTAATAAGAGGAGCGGTTTATTTACATGTCTTAGATCTGGTAGAAACCCTGAGACCAGTAAAAATCCTTAGACTTAGTGAAATTTCTATTTCTTTGAAACTTCATACATAACTTGTGGGAAATATGTTCTGTCGATTCTGAAGTTTGAACTCATGTCATCAAGCCCGCTCAGACATCTCACAAACCAGCTTGTCCTATGTGGTGACGTCATTTCAGTAAATGCCAGTGAATGTGCATAGGCTTTTTGCATGATTGTTGATTTAATATGAAGTTGTAGTCTCAAAATTATATATTTATGATTATATAACCATAAAGGTAATAATTGCTGTTTGTACATTGTGGATGCTCAATCTTGCATTACATCTGCAGTGCAGCTGCTTATCTATTGAAGGATTAGCATATTTTATGTTTAAATGGAAAAGACTAAAAGCTAAGAAATCTGTATCAGGGAAAACATTGACGCACATGTAGGATTATAGTTGAATTTGACAAGGTTTCCAACTTTGACAGTACAAACAGTTTATCGTGCACTCACTGGTGAAAAACTTCATATCATAGAGAACTATTGTCATTTGTATTCATCTTGAAGCCATTATATATATTTGTAAATTCCAGGCATTGTTTTTCTTTATTGCTGGAGTATTCCATAGATCTAGAAACTATTGCCGTCTTCTGTTGCAGCGTTATAGGATTCATCAAAACCTGGCTACCATTCATGATGATCGCTGCCATTACTATTGCCATCATCCTCTTTTTCAAGACCTGATCTGTTGGCCAGCATTGACAATGTCATTCCATGTGAATATGGCTGCTATGCAAGCTATACTCATGAGACAGATGACCAGTGGTGTCACATTTCATCTACAGCTGCGTATGGGAACAATACTCATTGTTTGATAAGTTGTCGCAAGTGATACTCAGATCCTACCAGAACCATGCCAGGTTTGGGGGACCAATGATACAGACAGGCTTGTTAACAGATACAAGATAATTTGAATGCAAATGCCGCCGTGAATATGTGTAAATCCATTGTGTAACCAAAACATTTTAATTTGAATGCCACCTCAAAACATATAATTTATATTTGAACATGTTCCTGGAAAATGGCATCTCATTAAGTGAAACGTTTGTACAGTATTTAAATGCATTCACATGTATTTGTTAACAAGTCTGCAGTCAACTGCTTTGTACTATTCAGCTGTATACATTACACCCTTAACTCGTATTTGTGACCAAACTCATGTATATAGCATATAATATATTTCAGTGTTTGTGTATGTACATATTAGATATTTTATATTTCTGTCATGTTGCATGTTCACCAAATAAATATTATGACATCTATATAATTTATCGCAAACATGGTCTTATTTTGCGATTTATACAATTGAATAAACTATATAGAATTGAGTACCCGGTAGCGATGTAAGTAAAATAGATTGTAAACAAATTAATATGTTTTTCCTTCCTTGCAATGAACCAAAACAACATGTCTATAAAAAAAATAGTCAACCATTTTATGATTCGATATCTCACCAATGAGAGAACTGCTGTGCCATCTTTGAATTGGTGCCAACAGTTAAACTTTACACATCATTCAACATCCTGACAAGAACCATTTTCGGCATGTCCATCATTCAGAGTAATGCACTGAATGCAAACATATAACATAACACAGCAACAGGAAAGACACAAAGTAGGACTTCTGGCAAAGGCATCGAGTGTGGATGGTGCATAATTATTATTTAGCGAATATAGTAGAAGGTAACCCGTCATAACAGCACAACACATCTAAAGAACGCAACTTCAGTTTGAGTGACACTGATGCTCTGTAGTGCTTGACTGTACATCGTCACATACAAATAAGTATATACAAAACAACTGTACACAGTGAACATGTACAAGCCAGAGAAGTGTTTCGTATCTTTTCACAATATTTTGACCACATACTGTTCTGTTGCCTAGCAGCGACTTGAGAACAAAATATCGAGATCATTGTCTTGTGTCACTCTGCACATGTTTCACTCTCTACTCATAGATGTCACCTTCATCGTCATCATCCTCGTCATCAGTTTTAATTCTGAGCTCATCTGGAATCTGAACGTCTTTGTGCATCGTACGGACGTGGTTCTTGAGATGGGTGGTACGGAGGAATCCTCTGCCGCACAAATAGCACAGCAGATGGCGTCGCTCCTGGTCGTCACGGTGCGTCAACTTGTGCTGGTTGAGCGTGTTCTTGCGCTTGAAGCGCTTCTTACAGACGTCACACTCGTACGGCCGGCCTTCGGGCGAGAAGAAGAACGCAATCCGCTTGTGTGACTTCTTGTGCTGTTTCAAATGCGTGTTGCGCTTGAACGTACGCTTGCACACGTTGCAGCGGAACTTGCGTTCGCCTTCGTCATCCGACTGCGTGGCGGCGGCAGCGTCACCGTCTATAATCGGCTCCGCGTCGTCGTCACCCTTACATACGATCTGGTGCTGCAGCAAGATGTTCTCGTCTTCAAAGCAACTGGAGCAGTAATCGCAGGCGAACGTGCACTCGACCTTGGCCTTGCGTTCTCTCTCCAACAGCAGGTCGTCAGGACTGCCGTGCTGCATCTTCTGTTGGTGTTTCTGCAGGTGAGTTCTCCGCGTGAAGCTCCACTCGCACGCCGAGCACTTGAACGGCTTCAGTCCGAGGTGCAGCCGCTCGTGTTGCAGCATGTTGTTCCGCCGTCCGAACCGCTTGCCACACACGCTGCACTGGTACGGTTTCTGTTCCGCCGACGACTGGTCGTCCTCCTCCTGCTTCACGTGCGTCGCCGAGTGCTTGTTCAGCTGCGAGCTCGTGACGAACTTGCGCGAGCAGATGCAGCACTCGAACGGCTTCTCGCCGGAGTGGATGCGCGTGTGCGCCGTCAGATTGGCGCGGATCTTGAAGCCCTTCCCACACGTCTCGCACCGGAACGGCCGCTCTCCCGTGTGCGTGCGCATGTGCGACGTCAGCTGACTCTGCGATATGCAGCCGAAGCCGCACGTCGGGCACTTGAGCGGCCGGTCTTTGCGATGCGTCCACCGGTGGTAGGACAGTCCCGTGACGTCGGTGAACCTATCGCCGCAGACGCCGCACACGTACGGCTTCTCACCCGTGTGCTTGCGCATGTGCCTCTTCAACACGTTGCGCTCGAAGAACTCCTTTCCGCAGTGCTCGCACTTGTGCGCCTTGATGCCGCTGTGCCGCTTGCGGTGTCGGATCAGCGAGCTCTGGCTGCAGAACGTCATGCTGCACATCGGACAGGCGTACGGTTTCTCGCCGCTGTGCCGCTTCCGGTGCACCATCAGGTTGCTGGCGTGCGCGAACTGCTTGCCGCAGTAGTCGCACGCGTACGGCTTCTCGCCGCTGTGCACGCGCGCGTGCAGCTCGAGGCCGCGCTTCCACTGGAACGTCTTCGCGCACACGTCGCAGCGGTACATGTCGCCCGTGTGCACGCGCTCGTGCTCCGTCAGGTGGCCGCGGCGCGTGAACGTCTTGTTGCAGCGGAAGCACGCGAACGGCCGCACCGGCGTTGTCACCGTCAGCATGCCGCCGCCCGGCTGCTTGCGCGGCTCTGTTGGCGCCAGGGCCTCGTTCACGGTCAACGCTTGGAGTGTCGTGTCGTTCACGCCGTCCGGCTGCTGACTCAGCGTCACGTGTATGATGCCGGAGTTACCTGCAACAAAACCACCAGTGAACCAACTAGAAATCTATCTATAATAATATTGTCTGAATTAAGTAGTACATATAATAATATCATTAAACAAATACGGATTACATAATATTATGTAACATAATAATATGATGTAACCAGCATTTGTTTAACGATAATATTATGTTAAATCAAAAATACAGTAATGTTTCGATCACTTCAAATAAATGCTTACATTGACAGTTGTGTTTTCAGCATTGCGCCAAGTTGTAATGATATAATTCAGACGATAGATCCTGTATTAGTTATTTATTTCAGTGAAACGTTGACTTTTAAACACACCGACTCACACACACACGCACCACCATTGGCTAGTTGCACACAGTACGTGATACTAACCAGTCATTATGAAGCCGGAGCTGCCGTCCTCCAGCTGCTGTAGTATCGCCACGCCCTCCATCACGTCGTTCTTTGACGCACCCTGCTCACCCAGGTCCACATCACCGACCGGCTGCACGTAGATGACCTGTTCACTGGCGCCATCTCCCGCCCCTCCTTCGCCGGACTGCACAACGACCGTGCCGTCCATGATCTCCTTCGCTTCCGGCGGCAATTCCAGGATCTGCCGTGCAACTGTTTCCGCGTCGACTGTCGTCCCGGCGATCTCGAGCTGCATCGTAGGAATGCACCCGGTATCTTCCTGCACCAGACTGACATCGTCCTTCGAGTCTTTCTCGTCTTCCGCCACATCGGTGTCCGTCGCAGCGTTGATGTCTGTCGCGTCAACGCTCTCGTCGTGGTCTGCCAACTCGTCGTGCGCGAGTTCAACCGACTTTTCCGTCTGTTCGTACTTAACAGTGACGACATCCTCCGATGTGTTCTCGTCATTGAGTGTGCTTTCCTGGTTTGAACTGGCCGCGAAGTCAACCACATCGGCACCATCGACTGAATCCGGAACCTTCTCGGCAGGATCCGCCGCCTCTTCCGCGTGCTTGGTTTCGTCGACGTCGAAATCTTTCAAGAACCCATCGCACAGAGTCTTTAGCTGGTCGACTCCAAGTTGCTCCGAAGCGGTCGCGATGCTGGCCAGTTTCGTGAGTGGGAGATAAACCATGCCGCTGTAGATGAACTGCAGTATGTACTCGATCAACTCCCCGGAGATCGTCTCCAGCTTGAGCATGCAGGAAGGCAAGTCCATGTCTGTGAGCAGTGACTTGAGGTAGGGGCTAGCGGCGGCGAGCACGCAGTCGTGGGCCACAAACGACCGGTTGTCGTTGCTCAGCAAAGTCACATTGCAGAACTCGCCGTTCTGACGGAAGCTGTTCATTGCACCACACACCGTGGACCCCCATCCTTCGTTCTGCAGCATCACGACCGTCATGGCGACGGTCTCCTCGTAGACGACGTCACAACGTCTGCATGAACAGGAAACATATCTTGTCTTACATATTGCACCAGCACAACTTCAATCAATAATAGTTTAAATTGTTACCATCATGGTACTCTCAAAACACTAACCCATGTCATAAGACTGCTGCCTGTATGTTTCACCAGTCAATTAGATATTAGTCACATTTGGAAATCATACATTGATCTATGCAGCCTGGTCAAGTTTGTAAACGTTGGACCCAAATAAAAATTGATGCAGAAATTTGTTTTCAGTAAAATTTTCTATGAAATATTAATTACGCTTAATGTCATTATTATAATTAGTTATGGTTTCATTTATTTATTGTTGAGGTTAGGGATAGATATATCACAATCGGATAATCACTGGAAAACAGTCATATGACAAGAATATGTAGTGTCAAATGTCAGTATTCATGAAGGTTTTATTAATTTTGGTAGGAGTTATCCAAATACACATTTTGAGATAAAATACAATTCAGTCAAATCAAATACATTGATTTTCCTGATTTCAATTCAAATTTCCCATTAAAATACACTGCCATTTTTGATTCAAATATGATTCAAGTACATTGCCATTTTTGGAATTTGATTCAAATACGTGGCCCAGGTCTCCATTATATTATCGCCCATGTCTTCAAGTATACACTGAGTTTTATATATTATATCATGCCACTTTTTGTATTGTTGCTATTTATTTAATTTTATCAGGTTTTTATTCTTCACCGTGTGTCTTTTATATGTGAATATATGAATGTAATGTTTCTTCTCCGGCCACGGAGGCTGCAGCGAGTGGAATTTTGTCTTTGGCTTGACCGACTGCTGTAAACTAATTGGCAGGCAGGTTTATTATATTGTCCTTATCTGTAGTACTGTACCAACTTCTGGGTAGCTCTTCTCCTGCACTGGAGGAAACTTAGGTTCCTTTGTCTTAGCCCAGGACGTTTACAGAGCAGGATTCTTTGAAGCACATTCCCAGGGAATATATGGCTTCCCATTCATTCACTGATGCTAATGTTTGACCAGCTTCACTGTAGGTCAATTTTCTCAGTGCTGCCTGCCCACTGTTGACTTATATCACAGGTGTGAATAAAAATTATGTCGTGACTCCTGAGCCAGTTTATGTCAGGCAATGCTTTACCTCTTGTTGGTAATTTGTATGTGTATTTTTAAATACTTTTCAAATACAGACCAAGTATCAAATACATGCCCTTTGGCGATTTTTTATTTAAATAAACCAAATTTCTGTATTCAAATTTTAACCCAAACCTGGTTGGAGTCAGCTATGGTTCACATTAGTCATAGCTGGTATTTGTTATGGTTAGGGAGAAGCAACAACTTACACCAAGGGCTGCCATGCATAAGGTATTCTTACAATTTTTTTTAATTAGTATATCCATCTTTTTTTAACCCAGATCTACCCAGCTCACTAACAGTACTACATGATCAAGCCTGCTGAGTTGCAGTGGTATATTTAAGATATCTGAGGGAACAAACTGGGGTTCAATATAAACAAATATATAACTCTGTCTAAAGACATTTTTGCAAGTTTGAAGGGAAGGGCATGGGCCAGAAAAAAACAACCATGCATGTGTTCATGCACACACTAATTCGCATGTATGTGTGTGCGATATAATGAGAGTCAGACACATGCAGTCATGCACACACAAAAACATAATCATAAACTTTAAATTTGGGTTCTAATGTAGTACTCGGGGAACGATCTGAATGTTTGTGGGATTCCTGGGAATTTGTCATTTTTAGCCTGCACTAGTCCGAGGGGTAAGTAGCTATTTTCCACTTGTTTTATAACAATAATATTTATAATGGCTATGCAAGCACTTTGAGTTAGGCATACATACACAAATGTAACACATTGTACCAAAAAATAAACTTTGACAGTTCCTCTCATTCTCTGGGCTGGATGTTTCAAAAAGTGGAACCAGAGTGCACCAAGCTCAAGTCTTCTCTGTAAAGTTACCCAACGGTGAAGAAGGAGGAACTTAACCTATTATTTGGGACATAACGACCCAATATAGGCCTATATACTAACTGGGACTCATCGACCTGAACCTCTTCAACATACGGCGGTTTCCCACATGAATTTTTTTAATGGACTGGAGAAGCAAGCTCCTGTCAGACTATTGTTTAATGATCAATATTGATCGGCCAATATGCCATACAGAGAGGGAGAGGGAGATGGAGGTAGAGTGATAGAGAGAGTTGTGATGACAGTCATTTTGGAAGCCTATGATATGGACCAGTTTGATCCATCATCTGCAGCGAATCACTGGTACATTGCTGGGTCTCGGACAATGACATCCAACATCATCAGCGACATTGGGGACACTGATGAGGTGGAGACGGATGAAGATGTAATTGCCAAGATCCTAAGTTCATTCACTAATAGTGCCAGTGCCGGAGACACTGTGGAAGGCTTGATCATGCAGCCTTTGACAACATACACAATCTTGATATCTGATTTTGTAATAATTGAATAAAATAATTATATTCCATTTTAATGATGCCCACCAAGAATGGAAACTACAGGGAAAGTGATTTTTTATGGGGATGAGGAACACTGGAAACCTGGGCGAGTGGTTAAATTTCTTATTTTGACTGCCGATAGTATTGCCAATATTTCCAGAATTTGCAGATTTTTAATATGGAAACCCATATTTCCCAGACTGTGGCATAAGCTTGTGTAAAAAGGATAGTTGGCATGATAATTCAAAGAACTACTGCCGTTGTTATGCTAACATATTATAATAGACCTTACGACAGTTCTGATCACAGGATACAATTTAAAAATGAATATATTTTGTTTCTTGATTATCAGACTTTCATATTCAATATAACGTGAAATCACGTTCCAGTTCTTGTATTTATTGTTAGTTGCAGTTCAGTCTATAAGATCGCCAGAACTGGTCTAAAGTCTAAACCAAATTTTTAAAGGTGTTTAATGTATTAGATTGCATCAGTTTCTGGGAGACTATTCCATGGACCATATGGTACCACTCTAAATGGAAATAAACGATTTCTTAAGTTTAGTTTTCCTCTTTGAATAAACAGAGTGTGGCTTCTATTCCATGATTTTTGTGATATTTCAATATTTCCCAACAGTTTGGTGCTGATTCAGGATCGTAAGTATTGTGCATTATTTGGTAAACTTCTATCATAGCTTCTGCTAATCTTCAGGATAGAGTAGTTAACTGTAATAGTACTTTTAGTTTTTCTATATATATGTATATGTTACTGTTAGGCCTCTCATACCAGGTAGTAGCTAGTGACTAGCTATTAAAACCCTTTAGATAATAAAAAGCCTGGTCAGAGATGGTGAAAACTTAAATTTGTGGAATACCTTTAGGCTTTTATTTTTAAGTTTAATTTTCTTGTAAATAATGAAAAATTTAATAACCATGCTGCAAATAAGCGCCATTCAAATGCAACGTTGAAATGTTCAATAGTACTATAATGTATAGACCTGAAAGTAATAGGAGAAAGATGCTGAAGATAATACCAAGACTACACAACAGTCGGGTTCCGACTTCCCACACACTATGAGTGTGACAGTCCACGCGGGTCTCCTTCGCCGTGACGGCATTGCAGCCACTATACACACGAGCAAATATGGTCAGGGACCTAGAAATCTTTGTTAATTCAAATTAACTGACACTATGTGGATGTGTGGTGCATTTATAAACCAACAATTTAATTCAACAAGAGGTAAATTATTACTTTTATTAGTTTCCATAATCGTCATGGACGTATTGATAAAATAAACACACAAGTCTGCCAACAATAAAACTGCGTCAGAAGTTTCGAAGAAAAATGACCTTCGGCATTTTAGCATTTCCACCATAATTTTCCTGAGAGGCATTTGTGTTACATGTGGGTTAACATACCTGTAAAGTTTACCAACGCAGTTTATCTTGTTTCCTGACACACGTTGTACATTAATTACCTACTAAATTCAACATTACACGTGATAAAATTATACACAAAACTAGTAAAAGAAATGTTTAATTTCCTTCCCGCTGGCAAATGTCTGCGCCGATGTTTCTGCAAATATCGACCGGCAACCAACGGTGAGGACGTCTGCCATTGGCTAATGTAAACGCTCGACAACAACAAATGCTAGAATAATTATGTTTTCTTGCAAGATATGCAAGTTTATGTGGAATACAAAAAGGTACATCGTTCTTAACATTAAAACTCGTAGAAATACAGTGATTAGGAAAGATTGCCCGTCTTGGATGCGTTGCACCGAGCAACGCCTTTGTGAAATGACCAGCGTTACAGTTGTTTTTGGCAACAAACCAATATACGATTGCCAACAAATGCAAAGTTTTCACGCCAATTAAATCGAATACACACAAATGTGATTTATTCTTTCGCATAAAAATGTGTAATAGTTAAATATAATTAATAAAAAATTACATTAGCTAGCTAGGTCCAATAGCCCCCATGTTTATTAGTATACTCTAGCATGTTGTTTCACTGTGTTTTAGCATGGGCAACGGGTAACTGAGCTTGGACACTCTTTTCTAAGAGGGATGACTGTGTGGAAGTTTGAATGAAGCTATTACAACACAAATAACATTACAATAAAATGGTTCATATCTAAAGTATGGATTGAAACAATGTCTGAACGCTATTTTATTTAATAAATTTACATAATACATACATGATCTATATAATTATACATAATATATTTTATTACCTTTACAGTGTTGTGGGGTGGGAAACATAAGTAGTTATTGTCTTCTTGATCATCTCACTCCTTTTGTTTCCTCCTTCCCTATTTTACTCATGCACACATGCTAACATTCAATTTGTTTCTAAAGGCTACAATGTAGATTTTTTTTCTTATTTCCAAATACACATATATTTTCAGGAATTTTATATTTGACAATGAAATTAACATAGGGTAAACTGCTACCAAATATAATTAATTGTATCATATTAAAACACCCATTATGAAAATAATTTGTGCATAGTGGTAGATGCTGGTGAATGTTGAAAACAAAATAAATGTACGCAGTCTGACCTGCAATCATGTAGAATTTTAATAACATTTTGTAAAACACAATCATTTGTGCTTGAACATAACTATATTTACCACACCACTTTTAAAGTTGTCCACAATGACACTGTGGTTCTCAACTAATTATTCCAACAGTTGTGCTCATATGAAACAAAATATTTCACAATAACAAACTATAATGCTTGATCAATGATGTTACATTCTGCTAACTATTTAGTGCTGTAGACATGCCATACATGTATACACCCCAAACTAGATGGTCGTGTTAATAGAGTGAACATCGACATACACTGATATTAACCTTAGCAACAACTATGACTAGTATTGGATAACACGAAACTGTGTTCTCATGTGTTATATAGGTATAGTAGATGGATCCCTGTGGCTGTGTAATGCCATCCTGGGGGGGGGGCGTGTTACATGTTGGTAGGGTTTGCTCTCAAAGTCACATCGCTAAGAAACTAACAGCACTAACGTTTTCATATACCCATGATTCTGGGCATTCAATATCAAAAGTATACCTTTGATCTAGGGAAAACTCAAGATACAATTTAAAAAAAATTCCCATTACTTTGTTCTAGAGTAGGTTCCTAAAATTATACCCTTGTTTATGGAACTTCTGTATAATATTGCCACTTGTGCTAGGGAGAACATGTGAAAAACCAGACCCTCAATGTACAGACTCGGTAAAAAAATAACCGTTGAAGTTAGCACATGCAGTATAGGTAGCTACAGCTGTTATGTTACCTACATCCATATGTATCAACCCCATCACTGACTACAAAATTAAATAGCTGCTCAAACTATTACCCGTTATCATCCTTGCATGTAAATAAATACAGTTCTTCATTTCAGGATACAGCGTTTGGTGTTGTCACATGTGTTCCACTATGGTGACATTCTTACCAATAGTGTCATCCTTATTAGTCTGCCCATGTGATGATCGTACATGACGATTTAAATTTGACTGGCGCGAAAATGTCCGTGTACACAAATAGCACTGTAGGGAGAGAATCTTAGTGTGACGTTCCTCATGACACAACATGTCATTCTTTCGAGCAAAACGACGACCACAGACACTACACTGAAACGGGCGCTCCTCAAGTGTATATTCAACCTTTATTGCGGGCCTATTATGTAACTGTTCATGTCGGGTCATGTTCGATCTTTTCGTGAACGTCTTCCCACATCGCACACACTCGTAGGGACGCATTCCCGTGTGGGTAACCTGGTGAGACACCAGGTCTGATCGGGTGCGGAACCTCTTGTGACAAACCCCACACTCGTGGGGTTTCTCCCCGGTGTGAATGCGCATGTGTAGCTTGAGCTGATTGCTTGAACGGAAACCACGTTCACACTCTGAACACTTGAGTGGCCTTTCGTCTACATGCGTCCACTGATGGTACTCCAAGTTACTGAGCTGTGCGAACCTCTCCTTGCAAACACTGCACTCATATGGCTTCTCACCCGTGTGCGTTCGTTTGTGCACAACCAGCGAGTATCGCTCATAGAACCGCTTTCCGCAATACTGACACTCATGTTTCTTAACGCCGTCGTGTTTCTGTCGATGACGGATCATTGCGCTCTGGCCGCGAAACTTCACACCACATTTTGAGCACTGGAATGCCTTCTCCTGCGAATGCGTTCGCTTGTGCGCGACAAAGTTGCTGGAGTGAGAGAACTGTTTGCCGCAGGTCTTACACTCGTATGGCCTGACCCCGCTGTGGGTGCGACTGTGCAGCTGCAGACTATGCTTCCATGTGAACGTCTTGTGGCAGACGTCGCACATGTACAACATCTTATTGTCGTGTGCTCGCACGTGCTCCAAAAGACATGCGTTCTTAAGAAACGTCTTCTCGCACAGTGGACATGCAAGTCGCTTCTGTCCTCTTGATTTGGCATAAACTCCTCCAGTTTCTCCCCAAAGAAGGTTCACCGTGGCTGCAGTGGCTTCTGATGCATTGTGAGCATTCTGATTGAGGATATCCATTGAGTTGTCTGTCCCTTGTATCGGCACCTCCTGATGGAGTACTTCTGATGTATCCACATGGGATATTTCTTCGTAAACAGGGCCATTTGGTGGTGGATCTGGAACACACAAAACTTACATCTAGAACAGACAAATATTAATTATGTAATTTTTGCCAAAAGCCAAATGTGCACGACATGTTATATGTGTATGCTGTACATGCAGTGATGAGAGTCTATATATACCTAGACAAATTTGCATGTTTCAATAATTAAATTAGTTTTTGTACAAACTCAAATTGTCACTATTTATTCCTGTGACAGACTAATGATTTTTATTGTCAATATACCTATACTGAATTGTCATCAAGCTATATCTAGACAAAGCAACTTTTTTGGAGAGAATGTCGCAAACTTCAAACTGATAAATAAATAACATTATTATAGTAATAGTACACCACAGAATAGTATACTACAGAACAGTAAGTTAATATATATATATACACTGTATTTCTTATTCACAATAATACATGTATCTTCCATTTGATTATATTGAAAAAAAATATTCAAGTTAGCTATCAAAACAATGTCACATTAAAAAAATTAACTGATTATGTAGGCCTTAGAACTTACCCTTTATAACAAATTCTATGGCGTTGATGACATCTCGTTCTTGTTTGATGATGTCATTCACACATCTCGTCTCCTCTGCATCACATTCGGCCATCTCAACAGGTACCTCCTGTTCTGGTTGACCATTCTGGTTGACCAGCACATATGTCACACCTGTCTCCTCACCGGTCACATGACATCCATCATGTGACTCTTCACTGGTCACATACTGTTGCTCGTCTGCCTGTAGCACTTTCTTCTCGGCAGTCTCGTTCACCAGGCTGGTGCAGATATTCTTGAGCTGGCTGAGACCGAGTTGGTCACACGCCGAGATCATGTCTGAGAGTGTGGCCAAGGGCACGCATGTGCGGCCAGTGTAGATAAACTGTAGCACACTGTCTATGATGTCACCAGAGATCATCTCGAGCTGCAGCACACAGTTGTCAGTGGCCTGTTGCGCTAGCAGCGACTTGATGCTTGGACTCGCTGCCGCCAACACACAGCAGTGAGCTTGATAACACAGACCGTCACTACTGTATAGAGTCACATTGCATAAATCACCATTGACGCGGAAACGTTGCAGCATCTCTAGCATTTCACAAGCCCAGTCGGCACTCTCCACGAAGGCAACGTCAGCCCCATGGCTTGTTAGAACATCATCGCAGGACGCCATGCTGTCTTCTTCTTCCTGTGAAAATCATATTAATTTAATAAAATGTCCCAATATTTTTACAGCATGCTAATTGCTTGCTTCATATGAATCATCATTAATATATGTTGTGGTGTCCTTATTCAATCTTATAACTTAGATATATCATAAAAACAAAGTAATGACTACATGGAAATAATACATACAATAGTTATATTATTTATCTTTACATTAGTACTTTGACTTCACATTATGGTAACTAGCACTCGTAATAATTGTATAATTACATGATTTGTTGATTTGTTTATGGTTAGCTGCTGCTAACCATAAACGCTCCCGTTTGGCTAATTTATTATACTGCTTTATAAACACTTAAATATTATAATACTTCCTCGAATATGGATGTGGATGCATGTCTAGGTTTTTTTATTATTAAAAATATCTGTATGAAAAACGTTTAATATAATATATTTTTTTTTAATTCAGTGTTATCCATGATAGTTCTACTTCTATGCGTTTAATCAGCAGTCCATATAAGTCTGGATTTTGAAGTTGATGAGACGACGAGTGTGTCACTGTTGTGTCTGTGTGTAAATACAATTGAATTGTGCTGTATCAGGTCTGAAGACTGAAGCGAAGGTGCTAGAATAAGCATAAGACTACTCTAACTGCAAGTAAAGTATCAACGAGGTCGATGTGCAAGAAACACAGACCACGTGCACGCTGTAAGGCTTAGACTTTATTAGTCTCAGAAGTAGCAAAGTTTGAAACATGACTAGGTCTACTTTAGGAGTAGGTGTGTAGCCTGTAGCCAGTGTAGGAGTATGATAGGTGATGTACAATTTCTAGTTCTAACTTTCATTATACACCCCCCATAGACTATAGTGAATCTCCAGACTAGAGTTGACAGGCTTTCGTACTAGATAACCGAACATCGTCAACTAAGTTTCACTGACTAACCAATGAAGCTAGTAAAGTGTAGATTATTACAACGAAATTTAGTAAAAGTAGTCACCTCTCCTTCCACTCAAATGTGCCAACAATTTATAGCCAATCACTAGGACTAATTTCATTTGCTGCACATCTCATTTCGGCCAGTTGCTTTGCAAATGTTAGCGCAGAGTTGATTTCGGAACCAGAACGTAGCAAAACATAAACAACATTGAGGTGATTACTGTTTTGTCATACGTTTTTTCTAATACACTTTTAATGTTGTTTGTGCACTGTGCATTTATAATTATATATGTAAGCAGTAATGTATACAAAGTACGTAGTTAAATTACGTTCGTGAAAATGGGCGATAATAGGTGTACCACAATGTAGTGTTGATTGGTATTTGGTGTAATAATTAGTAATGTTATTACAGTGTTAAAATCAAACATGGACTGAATAGATGCACATAGTTATTGTTAACTGTCACAAGAGGAAGCTTGTGTAGATTAATATAATAACGATTATAAATTGTATCAAATGATCTAAAATGTATAGTCAATAATTTATATATTTTTGTTAATGAGATTCAGGAATATCTATCACAACTTTTATGCAAGTCAGTGCAAGGGGACCACAATTGTGTATAATGATGAAATGTGCCACTAGTCCATTGATGTCAAATACACTAGTATGTACATTGACATTCTCTGTAGAAACGTGCTGTCTAGTATTGTTCTTTTGTACTGCAGTGAGAGTGTTATCACTTGTTTCCAAAAGACCAAAGATGGCGTCAGACTTTGTTGTCATCGAGAATGCGACATGGTGCCCGGACATCAACTTGGTTATGGAACGTTTCCGACAGGACGGCAAATTTTGTAATGTCACCCTACGCAGTTGTGATGGTCAAGAGTTCCATGCCCATGACTTGGTTCTGGCTGCATCCAGTGCAGACATGCAGGTTCTTCTGCTTACCCAGATGCAGAAAGATTGCATCCTTCAAATAGAAACTGTGCAAGGAAAGACCATTGAATACATGCTGCAGTTCATCTACAGTGGCCAAGTGTGTCTGCCCGTGGGAGAGCTCCATGCTCTCACTGCAGTCGCAGAGCAACTGGGCATTGAGCAGCTCAAGAGTCTATGTAGTAGAATTACGAAAGAGCTCAAGTCACAGGAGGTTGAAGACCTTGTTGATGGAATGACAGATGATTTAGTGCCATACTCTTACAGTGAGTCTGGTGATATGTCATCTGCTTTATGTGGTGACGTCACTGGGACAGAGGGTGAAAATGGTGTCACAGAGGAGGCGGTAGAACTGCCAAAGGAAGCAGAAGAACAAATTGTGGCTATGTCTGCTCAGACTGTTGAGATATCACAGGGGGACACACTGTTGACGACTGTAAAGATGGACACGGAAGCATTGCAGCAGCAGCCGGTTTCATTAGTTGAGACAACGACATTGGTGCCTATTGATGAACAAGCCCTAACACAGACTGTAGATCGAGACGGGACACAGGTTACCAGCCAAGCCCTGACACAGACTGCTGACCAGCTCCTCATAGAGACTGCTTACCAAACCCTCACACAGACTGCTGATAGAATGCTGAGTCGTCCAAGCGATGGAGAGTTGACACAGACTGTCGATGGGAAACTGGCACATACTGGTGGCAGGGTGATAACACAGACAGGTGACATAGTATTGACACAGACTGGTGACATACTGCTGACACAGACTGGTGACAGTGAGATGACACAGACTGATGACAGTGCACCAACTCAGATTGGTGATGGGGAGCAAGCATTGACCAGTGTCCAAGTGAAAATAGAAAGCCAGCAACATGACCAAGGTAAGTGTCTAAGTGACCATTATTTGATTACTGGTCTAGATGATATTTATGACATTAAAAAGTTGAAACCATTTGTGCATATTCTTGGTCGTTTTTTACTGGAAGGATTTTTGTATTGCACAGTACATTCCAGAATATATTATACTGTACTGAACATTGTGCACATGCACGTACGCATGCACGCATGCACGCATGCACGCACGCACCACACACACACACACACACACACGTCCAACAGGCTTATGGTCAGGCCTTTTTTGAAAACTGTTTTGCTCCTTGATTTTTCTACAAGTCTACACCACCTCTGTCCACTGACATTTCTAGCCGTCCACACTGTGAATTTACCCGTCCAAATGACTGGTGGATGGGTCTCTTCATAAAGCTATGCTTATGGCATCACTAATTTGGCCTTAGACACATATTAGGGCACTGCCTCTATGCACGAGAAATTTATATTTGATTGGATTGTTCTAAAGGTACCCTAGGGCTGACAAGGGCTTAAAAACCAGTCCATTTAATGTAGGCCTATTATTTTTTTTGAAATTGTACTTTTTCTCTAATTTTGGATAGAAATACTTTTGGGTAATATACAAGGAATTTGTATTGAGTGGATGTTTCTGGGGTTATCTATGGCTTCCAACAAAAGCTAAATATTCACCATTGCTTGTTCCTGCCTAGCAGACCTGTGTATTTGCCAACTTGTATATTCTAGGGCTTGTGTATTCATTGACCCTGTGGCCTCTCTTTCCAGCTGTCTACTGTTGGTGCGCTCTGTCTGATCTGTGACTGATGATACTGATCTATTATTAGTGGCTAGCTGATGCTTATGTTAACAAAACATTAGATCCATGTTACACTGTGAAGTGGCCATCAGTTTCCACTATCAATGTTCAATGTAGAGGGTAACCTGAATATTAATAGGGTTGATTAGATATGACACTTAGCAGATGTCTGCTGTCCACAGAACAACTTTACACAGAGATAGCCAGAGCAGTGTAAATGCATACTGAGATTTCCACTTGTAAGTGCCACACAAGAAATCTGTTTTTGATCAGATACTTCTGAAGGCATTTAAGTGTCACCCAAAATGGAAGTAAAGTAAAATTTTCCCTAATTATGTATTGACACTCTATGTTGTAATGCCACAAAAAAATCAGTTGTAGTTCAAAGGATTCCAGGGCTTTTGATCTATTTTTAAAGAGTATATATCTACTATTATATAGACCAGGAACCCTGCCCCAAATTCGCAATAACATTATTTATTAGTGTCATGGTCACCGTGTCGTGTTTTAATGAACGACGTGACGAACTAATATTAAAGTTGGCAACACAGTAAAACAATGATTGCAGTCGTAATGCAGGAACTTGATTTCAGACGCGCAGCAAACGGTCTACGTGACGTTGACGAGCGACAACAGAGAGAAGCAGCTCACGCAGGTGGCGGGCGTGAAGCTGGAGGCGGCCACGGGCCCGTCCAGGCCGGCGTATGCGGCCAGGACGGCAGCACCCGACGTGTTCTCGTGCAGCGTCTGCCAGAAGACGTTCAAGAAGAAGTGCTACCTTGACGACCACGCGCGCGTGCACACGGGCGTCTTCTACGAGTGCCTCGTGTGCGGCAAGAAGTTCCAGTGGCAACGCGGCCTGCAGCTGCACAGCCGCATCCACACGGGCGAGAAGCCGTACGCGTGCAAGACGTGCGGCCAGCGGTTCGCGCACTCGAGCAACTACCTGGCGCACACCCGTCGCCACCTCGACGCGACGCCGTTCGCGTGCGCCGTCTGCGGGCAGAAGTTCGGCAGCAAGAGCTCGATGATCCGGCACCGGCGCCGCCACAACGAGCACCGGCTCGTCTTCGAGTGCGACCACTGCACGAAACAGTTCCCCGAGCGGCACCTGCTCGTCAAGCACCAGCGCATCCACACCGGCGAGCGTCCGTACGCGTGTGACGTCTGCCGGCGTCGCTTCGTCCACTCGAGCAGTTTGGCTTACCACAAGTGGACGCATCGCGCCGACCGGCCGATTGCGTGTGAAGTCTGCGGCGCCGGGTGCATCTCGAAGGCGCACTTGGCCACGCACAGTCGCACGCACACCGGGGAAAAGCCGTTCGCGTGTCGCATGTGCACGAAGAGCTTCGCGGCGCAGGCGAATCTCATCTCGCACATGCGAATCCACACGGGCGAGAGGCCCTACAAGTGCATGCTGTGCGGAAAGTCGTTCGTCACGTCGTCGAACCTACACCGCCACCAGGAGTGGCACACGAAGCAGGTGGATCAGGAGACGTACACGGCCGAGGAGCGCCCGTTCCAGTGCAGCGTCTGCGGCAAGCGGTTCGCCAAGCGCAGCTGCATGCGGCAGCACGAGAAGTACCATCTGGAGAGCGACACGCGCTTCCAATGTCCCGACTGCGACGCGAACTTCTCGCGACTTTTCAACCTGAAGCGGCACCTGAAGCAGCACCTGCACGGGGACATCGACGAGAACGCGGGCGGTGTCGAGGCAGCGAAAGCGGGCAAACAGAACACGTTTGAGTGTGCGACATGCTCCAAGGTGTTCAGTCGCATTCTGCATCTGAAGCGCCACGAAGCCATGCACGCGAGGAAGGAGTTCATGTACTCGGCAGACGGGCGGCCGTTTGAATGCGACACGTGTAAGAAACGGTTTAAGAGCAAAGGGACTCTGGGACAGCACGTGTTGACGCACAGGGCTGACACCGAGAGGAAGCACGTGTTCTGTTCGGTCTGCAGTAAAGGGTTCATTCGACGGAATCACTTGGCGAATCATATCAGGAAAGTGCACGCAGACGAAACCGTAAATCCAGACCAGACGATGGAGTAGACGAGAACAGGTGTCTAGGAACTATTACGGTGGCAATTTATTTATGAAACGTTTGCAAACCCACTTAAGCCTCAGGTGTTTAAAATATATATTACATAATATAGTAAAATGACTGTTATTCGCCTTTACAACATTGTTGACCAACACGTTCAGGTGTAGGGCTTTGATTAGTTTAAGACAACGCTTACAGGTTATACACGTACTAATCAATACATACTCCATGTATATTAATTTCCAGCTGTTTGTTAAACCTAATTGGTTCTACCCAGTTGTCAGATACTAAATAAAAATACGTTCATTTTGAAATTATTTTGTGAAAATGTACTTACTGTTGTTATTTATATTACTTATGTATGAAAGTTGGTCTAGACTTGTGTTTAAAAATTCTCACACTCTAGGTTTCCATTATGATTATACGTATGCAATGTGTATTTCATAAGTCGGTTATTTAGGAATCCTTCATAATACAAAATCATGTCCACCTGGAATTGAAAACAACTCCAATTGAAAACAACACTGAGAATGTACACACATGACGTCATGTGTACGATGAAAAGTGCAGGAAAAACAGGTCGACACATTCCAGAATAGACGTATCCGGAAAATCCTATGGTATTTTGTCCTAATAAAATCCCCAACGAGGACAGCAGCAGGGTTAGGGTTAGAGACAACAGTGACTTTGTGGAATTACGACATGCCTCACGTGACACTGGATAGTGCGAATGTGTTTGTTTATAACCTTCCGTACAAATGACTTACGGTATTATTCTTTCTATTACCGCGTGGAACCACTTGTTTGTATGGGGGCCTGTCATAGTTCCCCGTCGACCACTCGTCTAAGGATGAGCGAGTGTGTGATTAGTTCACACAAACCCAGAAGATGGCGTCACAATACATACACCAAGCCAGCGTAGGTTCTGCCATCGAGGATAACATTATAGTTACAATCATCTATCGATTGTATTGCAGCATCACATCAACTATCGCGATTTAGAGAAACTTATTGCCACTCGATGTACACGCCTACCAAGTCAATTGCTATAATGTTATAGTTCGACTCCGCTTACTTCCACGGTTTGTGGACAGTGTATAGCGCAGCGCAACGCAACGACCCACGGCATGCGAGAATGATCAGTCGCCATGTCTGTTTGTTTGTGTCACTCGTTGTGAATGTGTCAGTAAAAAGCCACCCATAACGGATTATCTAGAACCATCGGGAGAGGTTTCCCTGCACCAGTCTACAGCTGAGTTTGAAGGAGGCGGGCGGTAAACAGTAAGTGCTGAAGTAGTGCCTTATTCGTGCATGGAACTGCTTGCGCATTACACTTAGACCTGGTCATTGAAATTACTTTGAAACATTCAGCCACGTTGCAACGACTGCGCGAAGACTATTCTTTTACACACATACACTGGCGTAACGAGGTGGGAGCCAAAGGGGCAAATGTCCCGAGCGGCACTTTTTGGGGCCGCACTTTGGGTGGGACGATTGCTTTTTTTAAATTACATTTCGCACCATGGTCAGTTGTTCAAATGCTAACACGAGTGTTAGAATGCGGAGTTGGGATTGAATCTGTCGGTGTTTCATAGGTTTCATTGGAGATGTGAACGTTGCGCTGAACTGTACCTCAATGTGGCGTTGCTGCGCTGACGTACTAAATCGCGCATGTGTTTTTGCTGTAGTGTTTTAGGAGTAACAGTGAGTAGACCTTCCAACACTTCCGATACACATTCCATTTCTCCACTCTACATGTTCCTTTTTGGGGCAACATTATTTACTCTTCTCCAGCAGCTGTGATGTTTTATATGTATCTGATGGACACAATGATGTAAAAGCGCCATGAGCGCCACCACGTGGCGGATACCGGCGCTATATAAATCACCACTATTATTATTGGCCTCGCTACGCCACTGCACACACCCTCCGCTGTCTATAGCCAGGCAGTCATCTATACAGCGGAGTGAGCTAACACAACGTGGAGCAAACGAAATTGTCCATATTTCGCAGCGGCAGCAAGAATATTCGAACCCGGTTTCTTTCAA
Organism: Ridgeia piscesae; assembly: GCA_025642075.2. Taxonomy (NCBI): domain Eukaryota; kingdom Metazoa; phylum Annelida; class Polychaeta; order Sabellida; family Siboglinidae; genus Ridgeia; species Ridgeia piscesae. Next base: position 1,466,558 of record JAODUO010000006.1, read on the forward strand.
GTTGGAACCGAATGTTTTACCCACAGTGCTACCGCGCTTCAACAGAAGAGAAACACATTGACGAAAATACCGCTGTAGCGTTTATATTTTTTCCGGGCGCTAAATAATGTCCGGGTGACGTTTATGCGCATGCGCGATTCAGTGGTTGTCATTAGTTACCATTAAGTACGTTAACGCCTCCCGGAGAATCTCGTATAGATTACACATTTACTCTGATATGTATGGGCCACTGTGGGCAAGAGAACGTCTACAACCTTTCAGCAACGTTATTTGTCACAAATTAACACGATCGAGGCTAACAGGTTTTTATGCATGTTGTGACAGGAAACACACATCACGTGACCACAGTAAGCCACAATCCATGACAGTGATATAAACAAACGTAGTATGTTAATATATCGAAGCAACTCTTCATTCTAATCAACACATGGAATTTAACAAACAGCCCGTGGTATTTATTCTAGAAATGCTTCACGTTTTGCTGCACATTGATGAATTTACATTTATCGCGTACGCGCAGAAACGTCACCCGGATATTATTTAAGATGTAAGCGCGTCACCGCATCAATAGCTGGACTCAGACCACATTTACATTTTCCATAGGCGACCATTATAGCGTTTCCTTCATTTCCTACTAATCTTGATCAGCTCTGTTATTGACAATTTCACAGCATATTTACCCTCCATAGACAGAAGTTCTGTGAAAAATTCGTTCACGTTTAATACCTCAGGCTCCCACAAACTTCTTTCACCCCTCCATTTCTGCTTGAACCACCCACGGATTGCCCCTGATTACATCACCAAATGACAACTGTATTAATACGCAGAAATTCACCGACTGACAGCTGTCATAAATTGACAGCTCTGATGCCACGCTGCACGAAAACATCATTTCTAATCACTCCACACTACATATGTGCTCACAGAAATTCAGATAACCTGC